>JAHHUM010001090.1:0-55660 GCA_036173005.1 Crenichthys baileyi | reverse complement strand
TTGGCATAAAAAAGGGGGCCATAAGAGATGTCAGAAGGGTTAGAGCAAGATTGTTGAGTGAGAGAAATTAAATTAGTCTCATGGCAGTAGACAAAATATTGAGCAAGACTTAGAGGCAGAAAATGAATGTTAAGATTTTAAGTTGTTTGATATATATATCAGGACATGTTAATTTTACAGGTGGTGCAATGTCCGTCTTTAACTAAATGGTGGAGCAGTTTTGAGCTTTTCAGATTTTATTTTTTACAGATTTGTTATCCTGAAAGGAAAAAGTGAGAGTAAAACCACTTTTCCTTCTTATTTGCTCCTTAGTGAATGCTGTTAAACATGAACATGTTTGATACTAAAGCAGAGGTTTGGTTCCGTGCTTCAGTGGTAATAAACGTTTGCTCCAAAAAACTAAACTGGTTTAATTTGAATTTACTAAACTACACTGTGTGGAAATTGTTGACATATCCTTGTTTAGTAAGTCAACTTAAGACTGCTAAGGTTATACCAATTGAAAGAAGTTAGGTAAAATGAAAACCAGGAGTGCAACAGTAATTTAGGTTAGTTAAGTTGGAGCTGCAAAGTATTGTTTGATTAGTGTTACTAAATACAGTCAAGTTGTATATACATAAATAAGTTAAGTCAGCGAAATGAAATATTTTTAGGTCTGCATTAATCAACGGAGTTAAGCATTTCTTTGAACAGTTTAATTAGGTGAGCACAGACTTATTAGATAAGTCAAAACTGGCCAGATATGGTTGGATTTGCCTGATTAGGTTATGTTGGTCACACAAAAGTCACTTATTGGCATCTTAATAATTGTTTGGAATTATGTAGAACAAAACTCAGTTTAGTGGAAATTGTTGACATAACTATATTAAGTAAATTGAACAAATTACTTTTTTGAGTGTTGAAAAACACAGAAGAAATCATTTCTAACTGTCTTATGAATTCCTTTTGTCATCATGTTAGACTTAAAATGATTAATATTACTGTCTCACACACACACACACACACACACACCCACCCACGCACACACACACACACACACACACACGCACACACACACATTTATGACAAATTATGTGTAGTCTGTAAATAAATTGAATATAAACAGATGAAAATGTAGAAACGCCTATTTTTTTTTTTTATGTAGTTAGATGCTATAGACTTGATACACAGTTTGATTCATTCTAGCAGATCCTTGTTCCACCAGCTGCGATTTATGCTGCTTCTGTAACTAAATAAGAATCTATCTGTGGAGATAACTGAATTAAAATCATACACCTGTCAGCAGCGAGTGAGTGAAAATGAAGCCATGTGGTGGAGTGAACTGTTCATTGAGCTGCGAGACTGACACTGAAACATGTAAAGCTCTGAAAAGTTCCCATCGGCATCTGTAACTGAAGAGGTCCACGCCCTAATCTGGCCCCCAGCATATTAGTGAGTGAGACAAACATTATATGGAGTTTTGCTTAAAGTTTAGCATCTTCCCAAATATTTTAGATTGTCTTTACATGTTTCCTTCAACAGCTTCTCTGACTCAAAGAAAATCACTTTAGATATGATACAGAAATAAGCTTTACAACTAAGTCTTCTTTCTAGTAATTTTAGTCAAATGAGAGTAGTTAGCAGGCCTTTTTTGTGCCTCAAATAGCTGCAAAAACACATAAAAATTTGTCTGAACTGAAAATTCTGCTATATATATCTGTACATGTTCAACATTATTGTTGGTTTTAAAAATGCACAGTGTAACCGGTGCATTTGCTTATGCACCAGTTACACTGTGCCTTAGCACCAATGATGAAAACAATAGCTGTCATTGAACAATGTGCACTGACTAACAAGGTGTCCTCCTGGCATTTTTAACAAGCAGTTAGGATCTGTATCCATGGTTTCCAAGAAAATCTGAATTTTTGATTCAGGCCTCAGGACTGTTTCCTTTGCCTCGATCTGTCAGTCAGTCATAAATGAGGTCATGTCCAGAGAGAAAGGTTGTGTTATAGATTTAATGATTTATTATTGGTTCACATTTAACGTTATGTTCAGTAAGATCAACTTTTTTTATGTGGTACTGCTTAAATGCCTGAACATCACATTTACCAACTCTTTCCTTTTCTTCTTATTCCTGTTTGGGGTCAAGGGCTGCGGGAGCCGGCAGCCAGTGGGAGAAGGACATGTTACACCAGGGACAAGTCAATAAAACTGAACTGAAATAAACTGCTTGTAAAAATAGTTTTTAGCAGAAACTTTGAGATTAAGAAGTTGAACAGGAATCAGAGTGTGAACTACTTTTTCCTCAGTGGTGAACTAAAAAATCAAAAGAGAGATGGGTTTGCGTCATGGTGCTACTGCCTGTGTGTTTTTCTAGTCAGGCCCAAACAGAACAAACAATATTTAGAGCTGTACTGAATCAACTCAGGTGTTAATGTAGACTACCTGAGCAAAAAAGGAGAAACTCCATATTTACTCATGAATTTTCAATGTCTTTTAGGATTAGCCTCGACTTCTAAGAAGTATCCGAATGGCTGTGAGAGGTACTATTTGAAGACATCTTTCAAATATAATTTCCTCCAACAGCGACTGGCCTAGAGTTCTTTTCAATGCTCTAGAATGTATATTTAATCCCACCCATACACTTTTACAGTCTCTACTGAACTTTATTAGAAATTTTGACAATGTTTCCAGAAACTCTTCTTTTAATGATTAATGGCATGTGAAAAAAATAAGTACATAACCTGTGGGATTAAAGATGAAAACAGCATCCAGGTGCTGGTGATCAAATGCATTGATCGGTTAGATCATCATCTCTGTTAGCACCTCTAAAAAACAGGAGTCTTGGCCGTTTGCTGCTGTGGAGCATACAGGTATGAGTTGAAACAATGCCAAAGAGGAAACACTTTTGCCATGACCTTAGAGAAGCAACAGTTGCTGCCCATCAATCTAGGAAGGTTAAAAAGTCATTTCCAAACTCCATGAAGTCCATCATTCTACAGGGAGAAATATTATTCCCATGCTAATCTTCACATGAGTCGACATCTCAGCAAACATTCAATGCTTAGAAATAAAATAGAAAAAACCCACAGTGATAGAGGGCTGATAATTTGGGCTTGTTTGGGTTGGGGTAGGGTCATAGGCCCTGGGCACCTTGCAGTCAGGATTAAAGTGTTGCAATGACCCGGTCAAAGTCAAGACCTCAAACTGACTGAAATGCTGTGGTGGGACCTTCAAAGATGTGAATGAAATAATTAGTTGCTATTCAATCAAGGTGCTTCTCAAACAGTTTGAAGACCCTACTTTAAGATTCGACATCTGGCTTGGGTGAATCCTAAAATCTTGATTTCCCTATCATCTTTATGTTTTATAGAATGATTGCACTACTTTGCAGGTCTGGTATCTTTATTTGTCACCCCACAGTTTTGTTTTAATAAATCTTATGACATTAATGTATTGTTATTGGATATTTTGTGTTTGCTGTGCAACACTTTGCTGCAGCCTAGTTTGTTTAGAAAGTTCTACACGAATAAAATTAACATTGACAGTTGAAATTAGGACAATGATTTTTTTCTATTAACATATACAGAACATATACAGATATTCAATTCCCACTCACTTATGAATAAAATGTGATCCGCAGCTTTACACTGACTTCTCAGAATGAGACCATTACAATTTTAAACCATTTACAACGAATTTCACACTAGTAGGAGGCATTCCAGGAAGCATTTTCCTCAGCTCCTCAGGCTGCTGGAGGGGACACAATAAAAAGAAATAAGACCATCCACTTGGTGCTTAAACCGAGGTCTGAACTGCAGCCATGTAGGTCTGAAGTGTTTCTGTTAAGTATATATAGGACTCTCTCTACAGTCCTTATGGTCATTTAAAGATTTTCAGGTAGTGCTCCTTTTATCGTCAGCTTGTTTAAATCTGCTACAGGTCAACCGAACCAAATTTAATTGTGGCTTTGCAGGGCGGAGAGGCTACATCATCCTCCCAGACCCCTTAAAGTAATTAAAATTCCAGTTGGCCCTGCCTCTGAAATGCTTTTTAAATCATCTCATCTGTGAGGGAGGGACACCACAGACCTTGGGGTTTTCAGCAGCAGCGAAGCAACCTCAGACATGTCATGTCATTTGCTTGAGCAGCCCACTCGGCTAATTGGTTAGGCAGAGTTAATTTGGCCCCCTCTTTAATTTGGCTGGCCACTGGGGACAGTAGTGAGAGTAATTATGTAGTCGGACTAAATGTAGCTTTCACAAATGACTCAGAGAGTTCTGATGGCACACAATCTGTCCACAGGTTGACTTAATGGGCGGTGAAACTCTCCTTAAAGCTAAATGGTCACTTTCTGTAATTTGCTGTAATTTTGAAGTTTGATGGAGTCCTCGTGGTAATGGTTCGGGACAGAAGTGAGCAATATCCCAGAGTACAGTTGTGGCCAACTGTTAGTCGCCTCTTTTTTAGTTCTAATGTTCATTTAAAATACAGCTATGATAAACTGAAGAAGCAGCTTGAAGAGGTGATGGACCTTAAAACATGACTAAGAGTCTGAAACAAGAGGTGAAGGTGGAAATAAATAAATAAAGTCATTTTAACAGAAAGAAAGGGTGCAGCATGAGCAGGAAGATGCCGGTTCAATCAAAACTGGATGTAAAACAGGACTAACGGCAACTTCAGAGTGAAACTAAAACTTAACAGAAAACAAAAATGAATTGCCTCTGCAGTATTTCATCACCATCTGTCAGAGGTGTTAAAGGACAGAAACAGTTAAAACATGTAGAGCAGTGGGACCTCTTCAAACAACAGCAACATTAAAACAGTTGTGCTAAAATGTCTCAAAGAAGCAATCATGGCAAAGTGAAAAGCTTAGTAAACAAAACTGAAACTCTGTTCAACAGGAAGCGGTTCTGAGGATCTGACCAATCACATCTAACCGTCAACATAATCAAAAATCGATAATGACCCACTTTTTAAAAATAATTTTTGTTCAAATTATCCCAGAGCATAAATATTAAAACTAACTTAGACAATGACCAATCACATTAATATATACAGTATATGTGAGTATGGAGTGTACATTTCAGTGATATAATATCAAAGAGTTAATTTAAACAGTAAAGAAAATTAAAAATGATTCGTTATTCAGCTCATTTGACTCAAAGTTGCCAAAAAATTTAATTTACAGGCATGCAAAAAAACTAAAACACCCCATTAAATGTTCAGTTCTTTAGTTAGAAAAGCGAGGGAATTGGGATCTAAAACAACTTTCAAATCTTTAGAAAAGAGCGTGATCAATTGTACTTAAACAACCATAATCTTGTTTTAGTTAATAAACAAAAGAAATGAAGAAAAACGTATTTTCTAAGTGAATAAAAAGTTGGGATACCCTTCCTCCTAATAGCCAGTGTTATCCGTCTTAGCTGAAATAACTTCAGCTCCATCTGTAAGATGTTTGAGGGGTTTCTCACATGTACACCCTGGTTCTGTTCCCCTCAAACCATTTCAGTAAGTTTAAAATCTGCTTTTACTCGCCTTACACTTTCTGAACACCTCATCTCTTGTTTCCATAATACACAGCTCCAAGCTCTGCATAGCAATATATATTCCTATGCTGATCCTTTTTCGAACCTGAAATAGAACACCCAGAAAACATATGATAAATTAAGCATTGCCATATTTTTAATTAGCAGTCTGTGAAGCTCCTGAGTTATCCTTTATTTCTTGCGATTTAATTTCAGAGTAGGGCCAAGTAGGACTTGCGGGCATTGTCCATCTTCCAACACAGTACGGTTTTGGTACTTTACTGGGCACCTCCTCTACCAGTTTGGCTCCATCCTACATCTCAGTTACATATACATACTCATTACACATACATTTGGCTTTGGGGGTCGGGGTGGGGGAGACTGGTGTCAGCCAGCAGTGGTGTTTTTGACAACCCAATTGCAATGGCAATTTTAATGCACTTCACATCATTCACAGCATTATTTCACATTAAAAGAGATTTTCATGCATACATTAGAGATGAGAATGGGGAGGGTGGGCAGCGGAGTTGCTCATGGTCCTCTTCACTTCCATATCTGACGAGCAGGCAGCGTGATGGTAAGTGAAAAAAAAGGTTTAATAACAAAAACTCACTCACAGCAGGAGGCAGGAACAAAACAACAAACGGGCAGACCAGACAGGCATGGCATGATCAGAAAACAAGGCTTGATTTGAGAAATGTTTCCGCGAGGAATAAACAGGGCAGGTGTGTATATATAGAGAGTGAAAGAGGTGGAGACAGATTAGCTTGGAGCAGGTGAACCGGATAAGGTTAATTGACAGACAGAACAAAACGTGGCTGGAGCAAAAACAGAGAATCTTGAATACAAAACAAAAACTAAAGCATGACCAGGAAAATAATAAACAGAAGCCTGATTCAAAAACGGTGAGAACATATAAGAAAAAACAGAAACCAAACACCAAACAACCTCAAATCATAACACTGTGAAGAACTTCCTCTCAGCATCCAGAGAACACAGCTCAATCTAGTATTTGATAAAGTTGGTGGTGTCCGGGCTACTGCACCCTGTTGGCGGTCAGACGCCTTGGAGCCCCACCGGTACTTGGACCCCATGAAACGATCACACACTCTATCTAAAGACTCTTAAATGAACGACTCTCAACCAGTTTCTAACTTTTAGCTCCTCAGTGATTATCAGTAGACTATGTGTCACCATTGTGGTGTCTATCTGTTAGATTGTGTAGTAGCGGGTGTCCATCCTTAATCTAAGTGTGTTTAAGTAGGTTTCTAATCAACCCAGTTATACTGGCTGCTCCACTATCTACCCCAGTGCCCCAGCTTCAGGTCATTTATGACAACCCTTGGGCCATTTCTCCTTGTACTGTGTGTCTATGAGCATTCTTATCCTATTGTAACAAAAGCGAAACATTAGAACTTATATTTTATTTCAGTATAGTATAAATGGAAAAACAGCTATGAGTCATATTAATAAAGGTTATTCCGAACAAAGGTTTAGTTTCCAGCAGAATCTTCAAAAAAACGAGTATTTATATAAATTATAAAACTTCTCAGAAAGTTGTAACAACTATAGAAAATGCTGCAAACAGCAGTTTTAACCTGTAATTTTGAATTGAGTCAACAGATGGCCTTTCCAGTCAGTGTAGTTTAAAAGAATGAACCTGAAATCCATACGAGAATATGTTAATATTAACAGAATACTAAACAGTGAAGAAAATGTGGTTTCTTTCAGGACTGTTAAAATCCTGACAGAATTTAACATTCTTACTTAAGAAGATGATGGTCTGCAGCTCCTTCAGGGATGGATGTAAATGTCGATTGAAAGTAGCACAACAATAATCTAATCTATTTTCTGTAATGTAGTCATTTCTGATCACATTTACAATATTTAGATTTACCATACAAATATTATGTTCGCCTCATTCATTTATCCAGAAATGTTTCATTCAGCTTAATATGATATCGATAACAGTGACTTGAGCGGCCACTTTATTTGCTTTTTCTTTGCTTTCTCTTGGTGTAGCATGCATTTTAACATTTTAAGTGACAATTTTAAGTGAAATTTTATTGAGTGAAGTTAAACACAGTGCCACTAAAATGTATCCACAAGCTCCTGAACTGAGCTTTGAATTCCCAAAACTGTAGGAGCAGTTTCTTCCTTGTTGTATTTCCATGCACATAAAAGATGTATTGTTAATTTTTCTGAATGTTTGGAGGGCTGATACATTTAATTCAGACTTGCTCTTGTTCGTTATAATTTTATTCCACACCAAAACAAAAGCATAAAAACCTCTATCCTAATAATATTTTGGTCTTTTGGACTCCAACAAGCCTTAAAACCAAACGGCATCCTGCTCCTTCTAAAAAAAAGATCCAAATCAATGGATGGAGATTTGACAGTAGATCAGTTCTTTTTGTGGAGGCTGCCTCTGCGGGAGGGCGAAGCTGGTTACGCCCCTGCAGGCCTTCCTCAGTAATCTGACATATGCAGCGCTTTGCACCATTACAAGCTTTGAGGCAGTGATCAAAGGAGCAGGCTCTAACAGAGCCGGGAAACAAAAATGGAAACAAAGGAACAAATGATTCTGTTCCCAACCCAAGTTTGATGTTTGATCTGTGGCTCATCACAGGGTCTCCGCCCACCGACTTCAAGCTGCCATCTCCCCATTTCACTTTTTTTACCAGTTCTGAACCAACACCTTCTTCAGGCTTCTCCTCACGTGTTAATAAAATTATATTTCCTCCTGAAATATTCAATGTGTAACCAGCAGCTGGTGTTCATAAAGCCAGTAATAATGATTATTCTCCAGACAAACACAAACACAATTGACAAAATTAACTGTTTAATCTGTCATCTGAAAAGACTATGACACAAATGCAAACCAACCAAAACATGGCCGTTAATCCAAACTAGTTGGTCTAGAAGACCGTTTATCAGAGGAGCAGAAAGTGGCCCATTGGGAGGCTGCAGATATCAACACCTCAGGTGGAAGAATCTGTCCACAGAGCAACTATTAGATGTGTGCTCCACAGATCAGGGCCCGTATTCACAAAGATTCTCAGAGACCTCTCAGAGAGGACATATCTTAGCCTAAAAATTATTGGCAAGGACTCCTAGCTTCAGAATGATTCAGTTCACTGCTGAGAGCAACTCTGAGAGAGGAGACGACAGAGATTCCTATCTTAGTGAGGAGGTGTGGTTGACCTCGTTGCTAGGCGTGACACTGTCTTCTAAGAGCTGTGATTGGTTCTTAAAAGAAACAACATATAAAACTAATCCGCCCCTAGTAATCAATGGAGAGAAATTAACCGATGATAGAAATTCGAAATTACTTCAGAAATGTGTAAATCATGATGATAAAACTTAGATTAAATTAAGATGGCGTCAAAGTGTTTGAACATAGCTTATTTACATGCTGATCAGTATTTTGATTTGCTTATTATTATGTTTACTCACCATGCACTGGTTGTTTTCATACTGTACCTATTTCATATTAATTGATTTCACATTAATATTAAAATTCAGCATGTTACTGTGATCTCCTTCTTGTTTAATGAGGTTTAGTTTGGTAAAATGACCAAAACAAAACTGAGAAAAGTGTTAGAGAAAAGCAAACTGAACAGAGGAGCAGAGCCTGCTGGTGGAGGAGAAGAGAGGAGTGTTTAAGGTAGATTTGGTCCTGGGATCACGGTGGGAACCAACAGACATTCCCAGCAGATCAATGCGTCGTTCCCTCTGCTTTCAGCACCAGCCTGGAATGTGAGCAGCTCTGGTTCCTGCTGCATTCAGAAGCTAGAGAGGAGATAGCAGCACCAGAGAACTTCTCCACAGACGGGGAGCGTTGGAGATGACCTTTTAGGCTGAGGCTGCTGACATCATCATGAACAATACAGCAGATACTGATTCACCTCATTTACATCTTCCTGCTCTGGATATAGTGCTTAGTTTATTGGACTGTATCTTGCAAGAGTTTGTATATATATATATATATATATATATATATATATATATATATATATATAATATATATATATATTTTTTTTTTTTTGTCCAAATTTATTTTTTGAAAGCATTTTAAAGTTTAAATATTCAAATCATTCTGGACTATATTGTTTGTAATTTTGTTCAATTTTTAATTTATTGTTTCTATTTTTTATTTATCCTTCCCAATAGTACCTTACTAAAGGCTGACTTTTAACCTATCCTGCTGTTGAAACTATTTAATTTTGCCCTAGAGGGATGATAAGGTTAATTTTATCTCTATATTAATAATTGCATGATTGTTATAAAAGTTTATGTGCTCAGTTATTTGACTGTTTAGGAGGTGGATCTCTGTTCACTCGGTTCACTGTAGGATAATATCTCTCCTTTCTCTCAGTCTTTCCTCCATCTTCTCTGCTTAGACACTCTTAGGCTCACTAAAAGTCCTCCTCACTATGCTTAACATCTCCTCACGTTAGGAGCTCTCTGAAGGCCTCTGAAGGCTTCGTAAATAACTTTTATCTCACCGAGGGAAAATTCTAAGAAAAATATTAGAATTCAAGAAATTCTACAATTTTTCTTAGAATGAAGTCACTAGGAGTTACTTTTAGTCTTAGGATTCATTGAGAATAAAGGTCCAGGTCTTTATGGAAACCATAGAAAGTCCTGATTGTAGTTTGCCACAAGTCATGTCGGAATTTATGGAAGAATTTGCTTTGGCCAGATGAGATCAAAACAGATTTTTTTGGTCTGCATGCAAAATGCTGTGTGGAAGAAATCCAACACTGCACACTCCCTTGAACACAATATTCCATTAATGAAACATGGTGTTGGCAGCAACATGCTTTGGAGATATTTGTCTTCAGCTGGAACAGGGAAGCTGGTCAGAGTTGATGGGAAGATGGATGGAGCTAAATACCAGAAAATCCTGGGAAAAAATCCTACAGACTTGGGCAGAGGGTAACCTTCCAGCAGGACCACAACCCAACACATACACCCAGAGTTATAATGTAATGGATCAAAGTAAATGCATGTGTCAAAAAAAGGCCCAGTCAAGGTCCAGACATAAATTAACTTGAGCTATGATTCAACCTTTCTGTTTAGTAGAATGTTGAGTTTAATCACCTGTGTTTATTTTCTTTATCCAAGTAAACTCACAGCAGTCCGAATTATCATTTTGTTTCGTTAAGATTTTGCCTTGATTTTTCTTTGCTAGAAACATAAACAGCTTATGGATCATGGCCTCTCTGATTGCTGAAGTTCTATACATACTACAAAACATAACAAGTAATCAGTGTGATGCTAAACACACATCATATTTGGGTTTTCATTAGAATGCAAACACAGTTGTGCTGTAGGTCATGGGATCTAGATTTGGCAGCAGTACAGAGAAATTAGGCATTTTGGTTAAAACGAGACAGTATTCAGATTACAGCAGAGACATGTAGAAATATGTTGTTATCCTCGAAAAAAGGAGCAATACCATGGTTTGGATTTATTTTATGGTGTTCTGCTTTCTTAACACCATAAACCAGGTTACAGTTAACATCAGTACTAATCGCCTTTTGGTTTTCTTTGTTTAGTAGAACAGTATATTCAGACCATTGTCTTTGTCAGGGTTTGTTCTCTTACCATGCCTCCATCTGCTGTTGGATAAAAGAACCAACTGACCTGAGCAGAGCTCCAGCAGAGTTTAGACCATCAGTAAAGCCGGTTAGACAAATCCAATACTTTTTCCTGACATTTCTTTTTTGACAGTTTAACAAAATACAGTAACATCATGTTGCATTTTAAAGAACATCAGAGTTTCTGCTGAGCGAGGATCATGTCCAACCAGCTAGGCTTTACATACTTCCTTTTAATGATGACTGTCAGCTGGAAGCTGACGAAAAAATGTGACGATCATATTAAAGTCAGTCAGTTTTATTAAAATAAAATGAACTCAAAGAAGATTAAAATAATGTCAGTTAATTCAATTCTAAGTTTGTGCAGTCAACCATAATTCTACTAATCATCGACATCACCAGCGGAGAGCATATCTGCTTCTCTCTGCATCAAACAGGAGTTATTAGATTTTCTACAGTTTACTGTTATTCTTCATTATGTAAATTCCTGCTAACATCATTAGTTACTTCATCCCATTACTATTTTTGTCTTTTTTATGTACAGAACATGAGTCATGCCTGCTCTAGTCCCAGCACCCTTCTGTTTATCAACATACAAGCCAACAACTAAGCTTCTGCCACATTTTATTTTTTCATTATTAAATGGAATGTAAATACTGCTGTATTTTCTTCAAAAATAAGTAAATCTTGTCAAGGATAGTGATCTAGCACTAACAAATGAAAACCATAAAGAGAAGGAGATTTGAGGAAACAAACGTTACCGTTATCATTGCGTGCATTTGAATGGAAAAAAGACCTCTAAATTTGAACCAGTTTCCATCTAATCATTTTAGATAAATAACTGTGTGCTATTTTTAACATGCGCTCTGAGTGTTCCGATCATGTCTGGGATTATGTCTGGAACCCACATAGAGGAGAATTTTCAAAAGTGGCCTGAAGTAGTTGGATCTGCATGAGTTTGGCAATCTGAAAGCAGTCTGTCCTGGGACACATTTAAGGACCACCCACTGAAATGAACCGAGTCCACAGACATGAACTGACTCCACAGATATGAACCGACTCCACAGTTAGCTGGAGAGCTCAGGGTAAAAAAAAGTTCTTCAAGCAGGTGTTGTTAAAATCAGCCCTTCTGTCAGCTAATCCACAACAATTAGACAGCTATCTGGACTACTGTAAAAGTTTCTTTTCTTTTCAAGTTTTTTACATGCCCTGTCCAGGTTGGAGGGGAGTTCATGTCTCAAGTGGAGGAGTTAGAGTATCTTGGGGAGATTGACAGACAGATTGGTTTGGCTGCTGCAATAATGAAGAAGCTGTGCTGGTCCGTTGCAGTGAAAAGAGAGCGGAGCCAAAGAGCGAAACTCTTAATATACCGGTTGGTCTATGTTCTGACCCTCACCTATGGTTATGAACTATGGGTCATGATCAGAAGAATGAGATTCCCGATGCAAGGGGGTGAAATGAGCTTCCTCCCCAGGGTGGCCGGGCTCTCCCTTAGAGATATGGTGAGGAGACTGGACATCTGGGAGGAGCTTGGAGTAGAGCCTCCACATCGAGAGGAGTCAGCTGAGGTGCCTCAGGCGTCTGTTCTGGATGCCTCTGGCATGGCTTCCTTGGGAAGTGTTACAGGCACGTCCCACCTGGAGAAGGCCCAGGTGACAGCCCAGGACCCACCGGAGAGAGTATGTCTAAATTGTCTATATACAGTTGATTAAGCTTAACAGCACATAACATTTCTGAAAGTCTGGATTTAAGTCACTTTTGAATCTGCACTTGGCCACCTACAGCAGCTTTAAAAACTACACACTCTTGATTTTTTCACATTTGGTCATGTGTCCTGCATTTGTATTTCTGCCCCCTTGAGTCAATACTTTTGCTGTATCCACAGCTGCACATCTTTTGGGGAATATCTTGACCAACTTTGCACAACTACAAACTGAAACTGTTACTCAAAATAGCTGAAGCTCATGAAGGTTGGGTGCAGAGCATCTGTGAACATCCATTTATAAGACTTTCCACATTGGATATAGGTTTTAATTTAAGTGTTTGCTTCCTCTAACAGGGTTTCTTTCAAGACTGTCTCGTATTCAGCTCCATCCATCAACTCTGCAGCTTCCCTGTCCCCACTCAAGAAAAGCATTCACATAACCTGATGCTGCCACCACCATGGTTCACTAGCTTGCTGCGTCCTCTACCGATGGCAAACCGAAAACAAGGCAAACTGAAAACAATGCCTTTTGTTTAAACAATCGCTTTGTTCTTGACACTCTTTGCCCGGTCCATGAGTTTATGTGGACAGTGTATGTTTCGGTAGGTTTCCAGTGATTTAGTCAGCCTATCCCCTCCTGCTTCAAACGATCCACCATCATCCCAGTGCCCAAGAAACCCACCATCCTAGGATTAAATGACTACAGGCCTGTAGCCCTGACGTCTGTGGTCATGAAATCCTTTGAGCGGCTGGTGTTGAAGCACCTGAGAGACATCACAGGCCCTCTACTGGACGCCCTACAGTTTGCTTACCGAGCAAACAGGTCTGCAGATGATGCTGTTAACTTAGGTCTACACTTCATCCTGCAACACCTCGACCGCCCAGGGACCTACGCCAGGATCCTGTTTGTAGACTTCAGTTCGGCCTTCAACACTATCATACCAGACATCCTCCACCAGAAGCTCACCCAGCTCAACGTCCCAGCCTCTACCTGTCAGTGGATCAACAGCTTCCTGACAGACCGACAGCAGCAGGTGAGACTGGGGAGCATCTTCTCCCGAACCAGATCAATAAGTACTGGTGCCCCCCAGGGGTGTGTTCTATCCCCACTCCTCTTCTCCCTGTATACAAATGACTGCACCTCAGCGGACTCGTCCGTGAAACTCCTTAAGTTTGCAGACGACACCACTGTCATTGGACTGATCCAGCATGGTGATGAGTCTGCATACAGACAGGAGGTGGATCGCGTGATACACTGGTGTAGTCAGAACTGCCTGGAACTAAACCCACTCAAGACTGTGGAGATGGTGGGGGACTTTCGGAAAACACCACCCCCATACACCCCCCTCACCATCCTCAACAACACCGTGTCGGCTGTGGATCACTTCAGGTTCTTAGGAACCACCATCTCTGAGGACCTGAGATGGTCTTCACACATAGACACTGTTCGAAAGAAGGCCCAGCAGAGACTGTACTTCCTGAGGCAACTCAAGAAGTACAACCTTCCACAGGAGCTGCTGGTCATCTTCTACACTGCCATCATACAGTCTGTCCTGTCTTCATCCGTCTCAGTGTGGTTTGGTTCATCCACAAAACAGGACAGGTCCAGACTGCAAGGAACAATCAGGACTGCAGAGAGAATCATCAGGGCGGATCTTCCCTCCATCCAGGACTTATACAGGTCAAGGGTCAGGAAAAGAGCTGTTAAAATCTCTGCAGATCCCACACACCCTGCACACAAACTGTTTAGAGTTCTGCCTTCAGGCCGACGCTACAGAGCGCTGTTCACTAAAACCAGCCGCCACAGAGACGGTTTCTTCCCCCAGGCTGTTTCTCTGTTGAACATTCAATAGAGTAAAAAACAACAGCATACAGATGTTGCAAATGCACCTTTTTATTTATTTATATATGTGTATATTTGTACATTGTAGATATGTATATTCTGTAATACAAAAACAAAAACCAAAGAGCAAAGTTTGTATGTACAAACTTGGCAATAAAGCTGATCCTGATTCTGATTCTGATATTTGCTAGCCTGCAGTCCATTGCTTTGCAGATATGTCAGTTTTAGCCTTTCTTCGTGCATTTGATTCATGTGATTTTGTTTGTTCATACAGTCACTTTACTCACTTTCTTTACTGTCTACCTTTCACAAATACAGATCAAAGCAGCTGGATAATAATTGGGGATTAATGTTTCTCTCACATCTTTAATATTACCCTTACACTTTAACAGCAGTATCCCACAAAAGGTTATTTCTTGTACGATCTTTTCTGTAAGAAACCACTACATTGGGGGGATGCAGTGACCATAGTATTGAGATTTTTGAAAAGACCTGGGTCATCTTGGCAGGGCTGTAAAGATCCTGAAGGACGGCTTTTATTTTGAACCAGGGGACAGAAACACAAATGAGGCTGCTTACAGAAATTTATGGCCAATGCTGAAACAGACAGTGCTGCACAGGAGGGTGGTGTGATGGCTGGAGTAACAATCAAGAACAAAGCTGGAGGAAGACAGAAATAACTACAGAAATTTCAAAGCAGTCAGAAACACAGCAGCATCAAAACAAAACCACATGAGAATTGCAGAGATCAGCCATGTATGCTGGACAAGCAGCTCCAGAGAAGTGTGCTCAGAGAGTCTCAGTGATAAGGAACAGAGTTAGATAGAGATCTTCCTAGCCTCGAGCAAAAACTAAAAGAAAAAGGACCGAACAGCAGAGGAGAAAAAGAGCATTTCGGGTCATCTGTAATAGGCTATTCTTACCAACAAGATCAGGAAATGGCCCACTCTTCCTTCAAAAAAGCCATCTGCAACTTAACTACCTCCATCTTTCGGTGAAATCTGTACCAGCCTTGAATTGCAGTTTGGGGGCCACACAAATTTATTCCGAGGGCCACAAATGGCCCCGGGTCCACAGTTTGGACTCCTCTACTCTAGTGTCTCACTCATTGATTGATCATTTTTTATCTCCTAATATGTAAAACTCTGGAACTGAAGGAGGGTGTACTAAAGACATTTGTGCTCCCAGTTCTGGTGAAACTCTTATTGTTTACTCAGGTTTTTACTGAGCATGCACACATTATCTCAAGGCTAGAGATCCTAATTAGAACAGCAACTGTTCTGATCCACTTAGTGCAAATAAATGGGTCACTAATGAAAAATGAGTGCAATGATTGATAAAATAGGTAAATTTCCATCACAGAACTTTGACAGAAAACTGGGTTTAAACAGAAGAAATTAGGCAACAAATTAGTGATATTGATTGTGTCTGAGCTCAGATTAGAAAGACGTCTCACACAGCTTGGTTTAATACAAAATTAAAAATATTTTAACAATTTATTTTATTCCTGTCTTTATGTGCTACTTTTCCATGACATGTTCTTTTAAACACAAAAGCCCCTCAACTCATTGTGTCCTTTCTAGTGCAACCAATGTGATTTTATCTGAATAAAAAAAGCACATCCTGTATGTTGAAATCACCACTTTACCACAACGTGACTCATGTCTTGAACAGAATCTCCAGTGTTCAGTTCGGTCCAGACAGATGTCATAAGAGCAAAATCAGAAAAGGCTAAATTTAGCCAACTTTTCACCTTCATTCTGACACAACTCTGATCAAACTTGTGTCCAGAAAATTCAGAGGTGTAACATATCTCAGACGAGCAGCCCTTGTTGTAATTAAACACCTCAATGAGCAGATTACGAGTTTCCCCATTTGGAAATTTCATTACCATTACCATAATTGGATTTCAAATTTAATTAGAATTCTTTGGCCAAACAGCATGTGATTCAGCAGGAAATTTAATCAGAGGTCTCAAACTGGTTTGACCCACCCTATTTTTCCACACCTTTATAGGATGCACTGACTGCTATTAAATATTACAAATTATAGCAAGTTCGCAAATAAGTTTCCTTATGGGTGATGATAGAGTAACACGGAGCTTCCATAAGGTTTATTATTGTAATTATTCAGTCATTTCTATGTTGCTATGTAATCTCAGATACATGCAAATGGGAGTCAGAGAAAATCACAATTATAAAAATGCCTGCAAAATAAAATAAAAATAAAAATAAAAATAAAATCACTCGAAATGCAAGATTATGGAATAAATACTTAAACACGGACTGAAGGACACAATTTTTACACCACTTTTTCATGTGTGTACTTAAACATCTAATAATTTATTTGTACCCAATCATATTAGGGTCAAAAGGGTGTGGAAGAAGACACAAACTGTGCCCCTCAGATGAAAGAAAAGGTTAGGATGCTCAGCAGCAACCCAGGAACCAGCAAGGGTCAAGCCGGCCATTAAATGGAAACTGATAGAACAGAAATGTCACTGACCAGAATAAAATCAGTTTACATCGAAATGGAGTGAGTGGGTGCTGACCAAGAAATAAGTTACTGTACCAAACCCAACACCTTCAAGCTGGATGGAAATTTGCAGCTGCTGCCATAAATAAGTTGAATGACTCCTGGATAAAGATATTACTGCATTTAATGTTATTTGGCCACTTTGACAACCTTTTCAAACCTAAGAACAGAGTACCTACTAAAATGTATTGTTGTGGTAGCATCATGGTGAGAGTTTTATTTGGCTGCCGAAGCTATTGATTGTACAAGCACCTCCGAAACCCAAAGTTACCTGCAAGGATTTATTTGCTGAATTTTCTTCTGCTTTTCACAAAATTCAACCGCACATTTTAACTGAACCTGTTTTATGTCATTTTTTTATTTACTAGATTAGCTTTTACTATTGGTTTTACAGTCCAGCAGCTTCATGCAAATGGACACATGTATGGCATCAGGCTGACCACATTGTTGTGTCCCATCCATCTTGCTGTAGAATGTCTCAGGATAGCAGCTATATTGTAAAACTGTCTGATGACACAGCCCTCCTCTCCTATCATTCTGAGTTCAGAGTCAGGTTGAGATTGTGGACTCCTTTAATAGCACTATTTAAACACATCCTTTTAGGGGAATTCCTACTGTTGTCATCAGGCTGATGTGATATTATGTCCAAATCCACAACCTATTCCCATTGCTAATAGACTGGAAAATCCATAAATTAATGGTTTTGGATGCATGTTAGACCCAAGTATGGACCCATGGGTTACTAATGACTCACCCATTAGGATTCAGAAAGTCGAATGAATGTGATGCACTGCACAAGATACATTTAAACCAATTTAAAGGGACTCTAGCAATTTAGCCAAGAACAGTGGTCAAATGCCCAGCCACAATTATTATAGAAGCTTGATGAGTTCACAATGTGTCATGCTCCAACTTGTAAATTGATATTCAACTAAATATTAGTGGGGGTGCATGCATAATGTTGACACTATATGGTTCAGAAACCAATTCCCCAGTAAATTCAGCAGCTCATAATTTTAGCAATAACTGTGCATCCAGTTATTATTTTAAACCATTGTGGTGGCATCAGCCATCATTTGTTTTACAGTACGTTGGAGCAGCATCTCTCCTGCAGCTGAGAGGAAGCGGTTAGATAAGCTCATCAGGAAGGCCAGCTCTGTCCTTAAATGCACCTTGGACGCAGTGCAGGTGGTGGGAGACAGAAGGACTCTGGCAAAAATAACATCACTGTTGGACAACGTCTCCCACCCCATGTTTTAAGCTGTTGCAGAACTGGAAAGCTCCTTCAGTGACAGTCTGCTGCTTCCGAAGGTGCACAAAGGAGCGTGATCGCAGATCCTTCCTCCCAGCAGCTGTTGGACTTTATAACCATCACTGCTCCCAACAAGCTCAGTAAGTGTTTACTTACTTGCTGTTATTTGCACAGTTTTTCAGTTTTATTTTGTAAATAGTGTGTTATAGTTTCCTCATGCACAATTACATTTCATTAATTTGAGCATGCCATTTTTAATAACTGTACAATATTTATTTTTCTTATGTTGTAATTTTTTTCTTCTTTAATATACACTCTACTCTTACTTTTGGTATCTTAAAATTTTTTATGTATGTGAGTATCTGCATGCTCTCATTTGCCTTATACGTTGTTGTAGTCACACCTGAATTTCACCACTGTAGGACATTAGGACATGTTTATTCTATTCTATTCTATTCAATTCAATTCAGTTTTATTTATATAGCGGCAATTCACAACACATGTTGTCTCAAGGCACTTCACAACAGTCAGGTACATACATTCCAATTAATCCTAATCATTGAACAGTGCAGTCAGATTCTGTTATTTATTCAAATTGGATAAAAAGTTTTTCTGTCTAAGGAAACCCAGCAGATTGCATCCAGTCAGTGACTTGCAGCATTCACTCCTCCCGGATGAGCATGTAGAAACAGTGGACAGTCACTGGCGTTGACTTTGCAGCAATCCCTCATACTGAGCATGCATGTAGCGACAGTGGAGAGGAAAAACTCCCTTTTAACAGGAAGAAACCTCCAGCAGAACCAGAACCAGGCTCAGTGTGAGCGGCCATCTGCCACGACCGACTGGGGGTTAGAGAGAACAGAGCAGAGACACAAAGAGAACAAAGAAGCACTGATCCAGGAGTACTTTCTATGGGAAGGAAAAGTAAATGTTAATGGATGTAGCTCCTTTAGTCGTTTCACCTAGAAAGAAAGAACAGATAAACTCTGAGCCAGTTTTCAATGTTAGAGTCTGAAGAGAGCACATAGAGTTAGTTACAGTAAAAGCTCAGTCAATTGCCATGTCTAGGAGAGAGAAAGGGTTAAACACTGAATGACAGGGCCATGTGGATCATCGATAGAGGGTGAGCATTAAGTTGTTGCCAGCAGAAGCTCGGAGGATTCTCCTCTACAGAAAGGTGTCACAGGTAGACACAGAGTCAGGCCAGGTGTAGCTTCTAGGAAGAGAAAAGAGAGAGAACAAAGTTAAAAGCTGAAGTAACAGCAAATAATGCAAAATTCTATTCTAGTTCATAAACATCCCACAAACAGTTCAAATAAATTCATACCCATGATGAGGGGATGGGAACTTCAGCAGGTTTTTGATGGGTCATACGATTTGATCTTTGACTATAAAAATTGCATTTAAGTAGGACTTTTTTATGTGTCTAATAACTGAGAACAGGAATGTATCAGGAATTTTAAAACATTTCTACCATGCTTTAGTTTTTAAATATATCTGAGCTTGTGTTTTTTACACTTAATCCAAAAGATCTACATTTCAGAGTTTCAAGGTTTTTTCTGCTTTTCTTTGTGGTCTTCATGGGACAGCAGATGGCCTAACATCACACCCAGGTAATCATGTGAAATTACTTGCTTGTTATTTTTCTTTGCAGATAACAGAAGCAATATCATGATAGTCAGATTATGGACCAAGCAGGATTGTTTCTAGATCTTAGAACAGAGTGCATCAACAACCTTTCCAACCACGTTCTCCATGCCCGTCTGTTTTGGTTCAACTATGCTTGATAAAAGCTTTTTCAAGTTATTATAAGGATATTTCAGATTATAAGCCTTTTATTAAACCTAAAGAGAAACAAATAACATTAGGTAAAAAATAATATTAATCCTGCAACACACCGAAACGTTCCAGCTATAGCTTATACTATGTTCCATACAGTGATGTAAATGTGTGTTGTGATTATTCATTTGACAATATTATTTAATATTTAATATTAATATTTTAATATTTTATCAAATAATATTTCGGTCTGTTAAGGGTTTTCCTGTGAATACCAGCCCAGTAAGGTGATGGTATTAGGACAAAGTTGAAAGGTGTGAGCCAAGCTCTGACATTATTAAACAGCATAAACTCTGTACACACATGGAATGAATTCACACAATTTCTTAAAATACAAGAATTTATTAACAAAAATAAGTCAACTCAAAGTCAAACATATTTCAATCAACAAACTCTTTACTATGCTAAAACAATCCAACTAAACTACCAAGCAGAATTAAAGAATAAGGAAGACTAATGGGCTATGTACAATATAAACAAGTTGATTAAAGATGATTGAAACCAGGACCAAAAGAGTGATGCAACATTACCATGCAATGTTATTTATGTTTGAGAACCAAGGATTATCTTGAAGAATCTGGAAATGAAGTTAAGTTAGTCTTGGAACCAACTTAGGCAGTAATCAGCATACCTTCAGACAACCATTCACAATGCAAGCTCAGATAAAATATTATTTTATCAAAATAATGCTTTCAAGAATGATCTGCTGAATAAAACCAACTTTCTGGATGAATAATTTCTCAATGGTGTCTAACTAGTTGCCTCTATTTATTAAAATAACATTTGAAGAAATATTATTACGGGAATATTTGAAAAAGAGCCAAATCTTTCTGGAGAAATGGGGCTTAATGGTGTTTACTTAGTTATCAGATTTAGTTAAATAATGTTTAGAGACTATTATTCACTAACTTGAAAACTAACAACCTTTCTGTTAAATATTCTGTATTAAGCACGTGTTCTAAAGCTGTTAGCAGTTAAGCTAACAAAGGAGGCCGATAGCTTAGCACCAGAACCAAACACATAACTTTAAAATACCAGGGTCAATAAAAGGGTTGAAATGCATAAGCGCGGACGGCGCGTTATGAACAACCTTCTGTGTTTAAAATCACCCTTTAAATAAAGTTTGTCTTAACTTTAAAAACACAAACACAGACCACAAAGCTAATCCCTTGTGCTGCAGATAGCCTGCTAGCAGTAAGATAGCAGTTTCACACAAACAAAACCAAACTTCATAAAATGAAAAACGTTTAGATCATTTCATCCTAACTGTTATTCTGCCCAAACCTAACCTCTGACCTTGTTGAGGAAAAGATGTCCGGGGCGGCGAAGTTTGAAGAAACGTCCACAGTCAACAAGCGGTTAGCCTTCGGCTAACCTAACGAAGTTGTGGGTGGGCGGCCCGTTCTGTCGGCTGGCCAAAACTGCACGTTACCGGTGATGCGGCTACTCGTCGTCCTTCTCTCAGGCAAGGAAGACCGCTTCACTCGGGTTGTAGAGACCGCGTCTCTGCTGGGGACTTTTCTTGAACACCGTGTGCGTCTGCAGGGCTCGGAGAGAGAGTCAAACAATGCTGGTACCTTAATTCCCCGTTCGTGAATGAATACCGGATGCACAAACAGCAATTCATTCCATACTCAACTTTTGCATATGATCGGTGATCATATGAGACTCTTGGATCCAGTTTGAAGAGTTAAGTCTTTTTGCCAGCAAAAAGACTTCAGCTCGCTGTGTCTGCTCCTTGTCAGATGGTCAACCGGCTCGGAGAGATCGGGCCATTGGAAAGGGGGTGCTTTTATATAGCCAGTGGCATCATGGGAGGTCTGCTGCTACCCCCCTTTTCTCAGTTGCTGGAAGTCAGTTAAATGCAATTTATTTTAAAAACTCCAGAAGAGTTTGTACCGGAGTTTTAATGTTGAAATCCATGGCTTAGGGTTCCAACATGTGGCACCAATTTACAACACATCGTCTCAAGGCACTTAACAAAGTCAAGTCAATTGAATCATACAAATTCAAAGTCAAGTACATACATTCCAATTGATGGCCAGTTATCAAACAATGTAGTCAAATTCAAGTTATTTTTCAAAATGGTTAAAAAGTTTTTCATCTAAGGAAACCCAGAAGATTGCATGGAGTTACTGACTTGCAGCATTCACTCGTCTTGGATGAGCATGTAGAGATAGTGGGCAGTTTGCACTGACTTTGCAGAAATCCCCCATAGCGTGCATAAGCAGTGGAAAGGAAAACTATCTTTAACAGGAAGAAATCTCCAGCAGAACCAGGCTCAGTGTGAGCGGCCATCTGTTACGACTGTCTTTGGGTTTGAGACAACAAAGCAGAAGCACTGATCCAGGAGTACTGTCTATGGGGAAGAAAGGTAAAGCATTAAAGGCAGTAGTAGTTTCATCTAGGAGAGAAAGACAGCTAAGCAGATGAACTCTGAGCCAGTTTTCAAGTCTAGAGTATGAAAAAGTGCACATACAGTTACAATAGAAGCTCAGCCAGTAGCAATGTCTAGGAGAGAGAGGGTTAAACACTGAAAGACAGGGCCAAGTGTATCATCTGTAGGAGAACATTATGTTGATGGCAGCTCTGCCTAAGCCTATAGCAGCATAACTACAGAGATAGCTCAGGATAACTTAAGCCACTCTAACTATAAGCTTTATCAAAAAGGAAAGTTTTAAGCCTAGCCTTAAAAGTAGACAGGGTATCCACCTCACGGACCAAAACTGGGAGCTGGTTCCACAGGAGAGGAGCCTGATAACTAAAGGATCTGCCTCCCATTCTACTTCTAGAGACTATAGGAACCACCAGTAAACCTGCAGTCAGAGAACGAAGTGCTCTGTTAGGAACATATGGAACAATCAGATCTCTGATGTATGATGGAGCTAGATCATTAAGGGTTTTATATGTGAGAAGGAGAATTTTAAATTCTATTCTAGAATTAACAGGGAGCCATTGATGGGAAGCTAAAATAGGAGAAATATGATCTCTCTTTTTAATTTTCATCAGAACTTTTGCTGCAGCATTTTGGATCAGCTGAAGGCTTTTAACTGCATTTTGTGGACATCCTGATATTAAAGAATTACAATAGTCCAGCCTTGAAGTAACAAATGCATGGACTAGTTTTTCAGCATAACTCCTGGACAGGATATTTCTAATTTTGGCAATGTTCCGGAGGTGAAAAAAGGAAATCCTAGAAACCTTTTAATACGGGATTTAAATGACATGTCCTGGTCAAAAGTAACACCAAGGTTTTTTACTTTATTACCGGAGGTCAATTTAATGCCATCCAGGTTAAGTGATTGACTAAGCAGTTTCTTTTTCAAAGACTCCGGTCCAACGATGACAACTTCTGTCTTGTCTGAATTCAGAAGCAGAAAATTTAAAGTCATCCAAGTTTCTATTTCTTCAAGACATGCTTTGTAGTCTATCTAACTGGTTGGACTTATCAGGATTTATGGATAAATAAAGCTGAGTATCATCAGCATAACAGTGAAAATTTATCCCATGCTGCCTGATAATTTGACCTTTGGGGGTATATATATATTTTAAAATATATATATATATATTATAAAATATATATTATATATATATATATATATATATATATATATATATATATATAAATAGAGTAAAGAGATTCGGCCCAAGCACTAAAAACCCTGTGGTACTCCACAATTAAAACTCCATATTTTTTCATACTTTCTAAGACTGTGTGGTGACATTATTTGGGTCATTTATTCAGAGGAATAAACAATTTTTTATGTCTTAAAACAATTTAACATTACTAGGCAACAAAGGAACATAAATGAGGTTCATGTGAGATGTTATCTTCCCTACAGTACATTTAATTCAAAAACTTTTCTGTTCATGCAAAAACTTGTGACAGATCTTGTATGGTGAGAGGCCTGCTTGAAATCAATATTAAAAGAAATGTAGGAAGATGTCATGGCCCAAAATGAGGGTATAGACTACACAACAACTGAATTTCATGGGTTAAAAAGATGTGCAGAATATAGAAAAAGATAATTCAGAGAATTTATACTAAACTGATTAAAACATTGTGTGGGAGGAAAACACCAACATACTCCTTAATGAGCTCAAACTGGCCTTCAGATAATTCAATAGGAAACATTTTTCCACAGTCCAACAGCTGTAATTCCAGTTAAATGAACTTCCACAGGAACAGCATTGTGTAAGCATTCCTTTCAATTCCAGGGGCGCCAAAGTTAATTGTGGAGTCAACCTCCCATTGAAAACTTAGCGTCACACGTCGATGCCTTGGAACTATCGACATAATAAATCAAATGAAACAGTTTGGAGACAAGAAGTCCGCCGTCGTCACGGCAAACCTGGTGCTTGTTTAGATGAAACTACAGAATGAACTGTTCATCCCGGGTGGTTTCAAAGACTCTGCACTCACCTGAAACATCAAGGATAACACAAGATGACAGACAGGTTGTTCAGTTCTGGCACAAGACTGAGACTTTCAGGAGACTCAGAAGCCACAGAGCTGCAGGCCCAAACCCGACCCCCACCAGAGCCCGAGGCAACACCACTCTCAGGATGTTTGTCTTAAAAATGGAGCTGCTTGGGTTACACATTCCAGCATGTGTGTGTAACCCGTCCACCAAACCAGGAAGCGAGACATTTGTCAGGTTGGCAGATGTTTTGATTGCAAGCACGGTTGTTAAAAGGTTAAACCTTCAATCTAACAAACAATGAACTAAAACATACCAGAACTCTGATTGCTGCAACCATGTTTGACTGTGGTGGTATCTGGCTAGCTTCCTATTTACAGCTGACATTAGTCTTGTCTTGTTAAGATGAACCACAATGACCCTTTATTTTCGGGAGGTAACACCAGCTACTGAAAGTTCAGATCTGTGCACACAACTGCTTACTCCAACACAGCAAAAACCTGACAAAGGTCAGTGCAGAGAGAATCTCCAGACCCCTGAAGAAAAAAACCTCCTTTCCAGTGCAGCTTGTCTACTTTACAAAGCGGAGCTGTCAGAGAGTTTGGTTGCCTCTGGCTAAGTCTGAATTACTTTCAGGTGACTTTGTTTCATCTGTGATATCGCCTAAGTCTAAACTTGTCTGGAAATGCACAGAGAGGGAGGGAACAGAGGCAAATATTGATTTGAGTGCTGCTAATAAAAGGTCTAAGCTGAATACTAAATGCTAAGAGACAAACAGCACATCATTCTAAAGGGATGAGAACCCATCAGACCACTGCAACGTTGTTTCATGAATTTAAACTCACTATAGAATGCAAAGAGGAAGCAGTAACTCCAAACAGTACTTTGAAATAACCACTTCTACAAAACATGCAACTACAACAGATTTAGAAGGAGAAAAAGACAGACTGTACTGTATGGATGAATGCTTTTTCTTTTCTAAAAACAATTGGAGACACCCATCTCACTGTTTGAGTCACAAGACAAAAGCAACACATTATATAGTTGGGACATATACATTTATCATACAATAAATTAAACATGCAATTTTCTCTCCCACTTTCTTTCCACATTTTCTAAGATATGTCCTGTTGTCTGATGAAAATAAAATTTAAGTGTTTAGTCATAATGGCCATCTTCATGATCAAACTCACAGAGCAGGCAAGGGGAGGATTAATTAGAGAAGAAGCCTAGTTAGCCATGGCAACTCTGGAGGAGCTGCAAAGAGCCACAATTCAGGCTGGATAATCTGCCCACAAGAAAACTATCAGAGGCGCTGGCCTTTATGGATGAGTGGGAAGTAGAAAATTGTTGAAAGAAAATCAAAAGTCCTGTTTGCTGTTAACCACATGCCACATAAAGGACACATCAAACACCTGAAAGAAATGCTCTGGTCAGATGAGACCAAAACGGAATTCTTTGCCATACATGCAAAACATTTTATGGATCTCAATATTAGTAAAAAATTCTATTTAAATAGACACATTTTATGTTTTGCTTTATTTTTTAAAACCCTTGCTGAAATGTATTGCAGCAGCCTATGTGACAGGTAGGATTCATACCAGCGAACTTTCTGCTGTAGGAAAGAGTGTAAAACACTGAAGTCCTCTGTCTGAACATATCATGATTCTTCGAAGGGTTAAAATATCAGTAGCTGGTGATCCAGAGAAAAGAGGAGCTACCTTGGTAGTTTCTGCCACAATGGTCTTGTAATTTTTATTAACCTCTCAATGTTTGCCCTTGAAATACGAATAAATCTAAAGTTTAATGGCACAAATACACTCTAAAATCATTATGAGAGAGGAGCACAGACAAAAATGTGTGAAGTTTTAAAGTGTCAATGCCCCAGGAGATTCTACAATTGGCAGGTTATTGGTGACAGCTGGACATGTCGGTTTCCACCAAAGGCTTAGTCTTCGTAAGCAATGGCGAGGTTTAGAGTTACCATGTCAAGTGTTACAAATCGTAAGTTAGAACTAAAAATATATTTTTTATAAATGCACACAATTATTTTTTGAACATTTAGGATTCATAGTATTGTCAAATGATTCTGAGGAACTCCAAGTCATTTAATGGAAGGTAACTGGACCTTTTTGAGGATGTTGCAGCTCATCAAACTGACTGACAGGTGCGCACTTTCAGGCTTGTAGCTGTTGCAGAAACCTGAATTCCCAGCTGGAGTGTGTTTAAAGTCACCTACATGTAACAGAGCCACAAGTACATTCATTGAGACATTTTGTTTGCTTTCACTGGTAATTTGTTAAACTTAGCAAACAATGTGTGAGGTCTTTTTGGTTGGTAAATTAAAGGTGTGAGTGGCTAAGAAACCACCTGGTGAGGAAACTGTCATCAGAAATAGGCAGAAAGATCGTAGACAATTCAGCTGTCAGAGAGTTCAATGTTTGAGCTTCTGGCTGGAAAAAAGGACCGATTACCTCAAACCAAAGACAAAATTAATACTTTAGTTTGTCTCCAGCAAGCTGTGCACATCTGTGATTATATAGGTTTAACGGGTTAGGCTAACAGACAAGTGAATGCAGGTACTGATGAAGAGGTGTGATGTTGAAACTTGGTTGGGGCATATTAAAAATATATACAGTATATAATCACTGATGTACAGTTTTTAGAAAGGCAACTATTATTGTAAGCTGTTTTCCACGACATGGCTTCGTTTGTGTCTTACTAAAACTATATTCACTATCATGAATAAGAAAACTCTAAAGTTAAGACAATGGATGGATAAAATACTAAGTTTGAATATTCAGAAAACAAATGTGGATTTCTTCTTAAATACTTCCAAAGATCAGCAGATTTTCTCAGTTAGATAACCTTTTAACACAAAGCAGAATCTATAATCAATCATTAATGTCCTCTGTTGCAGATCTCTGCTTGCATTAGCAATGAATGTGTCAGTATTAAAAGGGTTTCAGCTTCCAGGCAGAACAGTTAATTCTCCGAAAATTAGCACCACGCTGATGAACATGAAACGAAGCTCACATGGTCCGTATGAATGGCTGTTTGTTGAGTAATGAATAAAAGTGAACCACACTTCCTGTGTGAGGCATCATGAATTACTTGTGGAGAACAAGGAGTTAGAATCCCAATGTGACCAAAACACGACCAGTGGACTTTTGTTGATGCTGTTTAGTCTTGTGAAAGCATTTTTTTTTTTGGAAGGAAGAATATTTTTTCATATTCTGAATCAAACAAAAAAGATGAGAACCAAACACTGACATATAATATGTTTCTGATATCAGTTGTTTAGTTGGTGCTGAAACTGTTCATCAGCAGTTGAACAGTTTCCTTGACAGAAGTAGTAAAAAAGGAATCTGCATTCAGGACTTTTTTAGCATCTTACCAGGTAAAAAAACAAAGATAGGTAATATTAAAGTTGGTAATAAGACCCGATTTACTGGAAATATGACTTCTTCAGGTGTTGTTTTTTCTTTTCTATTTCTCTCTTTCTGGGTCAAATGACACTGCGGCATTGCCTTATCAATTCAGACCTCTCATTTTCATTTTCTTTAAAATATTTTTAATAAAATGAAATCTCCCAGCTTGTTATGATCCCAAAATTAGATAAAAAAAAATATAGTTTTGGATCTGCCCACTGTTCTGCTGCCACTAAACAGCAGTAGTGCTGCTTTTTAATAGTGCTGCAGGGTCGCCTGCGGTAAAATGTCAAACCAGTGACCAGATGGGGGCCACTGATAATCATGGGGCTGCACACCAAAAGCTGTAATCAAGTTTCAGAACCTTAACTTACAAATTTACCAATCCGTTTTATGGCTGATTTTTAGTGATTAGCATTTTGCCTCTTTTAAGAGAGTCAGTTCTTGCAGTTCAGCTCGGCTCTCTAAAAAGAGCTGGGTGTCATGTTTCAAGGTTGTTGAGGACCCACATGCAGGGATGAGGATGACAGGCACATGATAATTTTGGATTTATAAAACACAAAAGAAATAAAACATCAAGCTGGCTACTAATCTGAAGAGCAAAAGAACCAATAGCTATTTATGCTGGGGAGGTTGATAACTGGAATGTAACACAGGTGAGTTAATGAGCAGATGGAGTAGTGCAGGGAGCTAAGCCACTTAAAGCATGAAGTGAATGATGGAAGAGAAAATACCAACATAGGAAATGCTAAATAAACATAAATGCAAACATGGAAATGCACAGGAACTCATAAACCAACTGATCATGGTACTGGTGCTTTCAGTTTTTCAAGTGGCAGGGGTGGGGTGGGGGGGGTGGTTTGGGATGTTTTACTGCAGTAGGATCTGTTACACTACCTGTTGTTGAATCCACCATGTAGTCTACCCCCTATCAGAGTGTGCTTGAGGAAAGTCCAGGGCTGAGTCAAAGCCCAAATCCTGATCTCATTGGGATTTAAACAGCTGTACATGTAAGACGCCCCTCGAACATCTGAGGAGTAGGGCATGTTTCCCTGGGACAGACATCAAAGAGTGGTAGAAAGTTACAAGTATCTCACTGAAGTTATTTTAACTAAAGGGGGTAACACTGGCTATTGGGTGACAGGGTGTCCTAACTTTTTCCTTAACTAGAAAACATAATTTTATAGATTGCTTTTGTTTATTGAGTAAAATATGGTAAATATTTGTTGTTTACCTGCAAATCACTTTTATTTCCAGAAATAAATAGAATGATTGGTGTCTGTGATGATTAGACATCGATTTGAGAAATTTTTTTAAAGAACTGAATGTTGAATTTCAACAGTTTTTTTTCACATGGCTCTATTAGCTATGACATGAATGTTTGCCGGATTTCCATTTACATATTTCTAAATGATAAAAATCACACTCATAAACTCAGGTCAGGTTTGATCAGAACCCACTCTATGTGGTCAGTCAGTGTGGGGTTTTTATTTGAGGTTGACCACAGTCCCTTCATGATCTCTGTTTAAAACAGAAGCCAGTCACTAAAAGCCTCACTGGCCTTGGCGCTCATTTATCTCCATTAAGCTTCGACACTGCATTCACAATTTTGTTGAACAAATATGTGTAAAAGCGACACTTAACAAGCAGACAAACACACTCACTCAGCTCTCTTAACACACTCACCCAGTTGCCCTGTAATCTATTTAAATCCTTCGTCACACCATCCGCTGCTGCTTCCACTTTTTACCATAATTAATATGCGACAACAAAGCTGAGGATAATTAAATTTTCTTTCCATTTTCGTGTCGCTATGAGTATCATCCAGCGTGACACTTGATCAAAGGAAAGCTCCTGCTGACCGTTAATGCTGACCGATGCGTTTCAGAGGAGTGATTGGTTCAGAATGAGCGTGGAGGAGGAATAAGGAGTACTTCCAGCTTTGATAACTTCATCTTTTCTGAAGAAAGAGGCTTGAAAATACAGATTTATTATGAATCAAACTTTGCATGGCTTGATAAGGTCTTCAATGTATTATATATTACATTACTGGCCAGTTACAAAGAGAAGTGTGAGGAATTCAAATACACTTTATGCTGTATAACACATGTACAAAACTGAAAAAAGCATAATACAGATTTAAGATGATTTAAGAATGATGCTAGTCAGATGTTCATGTTCTGCCTTGCTCTTTTAAAGTTGCTAGCTTGCATTAGTTGCTGACACGTCTTCATCTGCTGCTTTTTCTTGAATTATATCTTCAGTCCAATCAGTTTATCATGCAAAATTTGACACAAATATTTTTTTCTTAATTTGTAATAACATTTAAGGCACATAGGCATTTAAGTGCAAACTAGGAGACCCTTGACATAGGATTAGGACCCCGCTATATGCTCTCCATCACCCAGAAGAACCTGGATGCCTCACAGGAGAATAGGCTCATCCATATTAGTCTACCATATAATTTCCCCCTTGGTAACAGGAGACAACTCAGCGACCTTGAGTCCAAGTCAGTGCTGCTGAAATGCAACTCGAGTCCAAGTCTCACACTAGTGTAACCCTCTTTTCTATTTCTATTCATATTACAAGTCAGAAAAAGGCGGACCCAAGATTCAGCCAGACACAGAACTGAAAGATTCAAAGGTTTATTCAGCCACAGGAAAACGTCACTCAGGTAAAACTCCACACAGCTTCCGGGGATCACTGAAGCAGAGAGAAGAAATAGTGACTTAAAGTTTCTCCAGATCTTGCAAGGATCAGAAAAGTCACTAACCTGCTTTTGTCTTGGATTGAACGTGAAACCCAGAGGGGAAACCTCAGTGGGTAGCAGGCAGGGATCTCCACAGTGCAGGTAAGAGAGGCAGGTGACTTTAGGCTGAATAATTCAAGGGGTAGGCTGGCTCAATAATCCAGGGACAGAAACTGGGTCAATGATCGGAGCAAGAGACGTCAGGCAAGGGGCAGGCAGAGGCATGAACCAAATGCAGGAAACAGGGTCGAAAACCAAAATCCAAACAGTCCGACAAGGGGCAGGTAGAGAGGCAAAATCCAAGAAGCAAGGCAAGGTCAAAACACAATGATCAGACAGGAAGGACCGCTGGATATCTACTCACACGGTGGCTTTCAAAAATCTGGCACCGTCTGCTTGTCAGAGTCAGTATATATCAGGGAAGACACAGGTGCTTGGAATGCCACAGATTGCACTGCACTCCAGCAGTCACCAGGTGCATCTCATCTGCTGATTGCAGCCAGAGAGACAGGCTAGAGCAGACGTGCCAGAATCATAACAATTCATGATCACACTGCACCTAAGGTTTCCCATTTCACTAAAATACATAAGCTGTTCACTACAAGGTATACAACACTATCACTAAAGGTATATCTATGTAAACTGCACCAAAACCTTGTCATGACCTCATTTTGCTTCCCAGAGGTGAATGAAGCAAGGCTGAAGTTGGGGTGTTATCTGTCGGTGGTTGAAATAGTTGTTACATTTTACTGCAATGTTGTTCGTGTGATCAACGGAGCAGCAGTAGGACGCTGCCAAGAGCGTGGCAATGAGTTATTTGGAGCCAGCATGGTGTGAGCGTATTGGGGTTGGAACCCTTGCTGAGGCTAGTGTGGCCATTCTTGCCTCAGATTCTCAATAACCAAATCATGCAGGTGCGGGCAAAGCATATCATGGTTACATTGTCATTGTGCCCATGTTGTACTAGAACCACACCATGCTGCATTCATAAAACTGTGTGGATGATCTAAACCCTACTTGACCAATCATGCTCCATCACATTCATTGTAGAGCCCCTTGTGTTCTTAATACGTGCCTGAACAGACACTGAGACCTTGCAAGTCCATCAGTTTTATTGCTGTTTGGTTTATATTGTACTGAGGTCTTTATTCAGTATGAATGGGGTTTAAAAAATTTAGGATTTAGTCTTTTCAGTATGCTAATATGACTGCATTTTCATTTTAATTAGAGCTCGATCCATCAAAATTAATATAAATGCTCACAAGTTGTATTATTACAATGCAGGAGGCATTCAAATGTCCAATTATTTCACTTCGCCTGATCATGCCTTTCAGTATTGATTTGATATTGCAGAGGCACAGCTCATTAGACTGTAAAACAGGCAACTGTTAAATAGCACATTTTGAAGCTGAATGCCTCATGAATGCAGCGCGGGTCAATGGCTTAGGGAGCAACGAGTCAGCATTTTGACAAAGGGTTTGAGAAACTGAAGAAAAACATGCTCGCCATTAATAAATTGTTTCACAGAACTATCTGATTGGCATCCAGGAAACCTTTCAAAATGACAAGTCTTCTTCTCAATATGTGCCAGGAGATCTAAACCATCTATCAGGGTGATATATAGTAAGACTAAGAAACCACTTCTTGTCCAATGTGTTTGTAAATTAACAATAACATTTGTATTAGAGAACATTCATCTCTTAATGCTCATTGCTGTTACTGTAGGTAGCACAATAAAAGCTGTGGTACCAGCTTCAGCTCTGGGGTGCTGACTTTACCTTTGTAAGGTGATAGCTGAGGGTGTAGAGTTAAGTTCCACATTCAGGATGTTTCCACACCAGTTTATCATTAAATGTCACCAGTCTTATACAACACTTCAGACTTACAAAGGAGATCAAAGCAGCCAAGAGAAGCTACAGTGAGAAGCTGAAAAACAGCCTTTCTACTGGTGACACTTCGGCTGTATGGACTGGTCTGAGAAACCTGACTGCCTACAGAACCCCACCCCCCTTCCTGACAAAAGTCCTCGCCTGGCCAACCGTCTGAATGGCTTCTACTGCAGACATGACAAGAACCTTTTCACACCTCAAACCAATTTCCCCCACATCCCATTCAGGCACAATTGACCAAATTTTAAAAAAGGAAAACCAAACCCCCCTACCTTCAGATCCTCTGCCTGCAATAAAAGATCTCTGAGGATGATGTAAATAGTTTTTTCAGCGCATGAAAACAAAGAAAGCTGGAGGACCTGATGACGTCTCCCCACATGCCTGAAAACCTGTGCAATCAACTCGCTCCAATCTTCACCCGGATCTTCAACAAGTCACTGGAGAATGTGAGGTCCCCTCCTGCTTCAAAAACGATCCCCATCATCCAGTGCCCAAGAAACCCCCATCCTGGATTAAATGACTACACCCTGTAGCCCTGAGCTGTGTTTTAAAAAAACCCTTTTGAGCGGCTGGTGTTGAAGCCCTGAAAGACATCACGGCCCTCTACTGGACGCCCTGCAGTTTTGCTTACCGGGCAAAAGGTCGGCAGATGATGCTGTTCTTAGGTCTACACTTCATCCTGCAACACCTCGACCACCCAGGGACCTACGCCAGGATCCTGCTTGTAAGACTTCAGCTCGGCCTTCAACACCATCATACCAGACATCCTCCACCAGAAGCTCACCCAGCTCAACGTCCCAGCCTCCACCTGTCAGTGGATCAAACAGCTTCCCGACAGACCGACAGCAGCAGGTGAGATGGGGGAGCATCTTCTCCCGAACCAGATCAGTAAGTACTGGTGCCCCCCAGGGGGGGTTCTATCCCCACTCCTCTTCCCCTACACAAATGACTGCACCTCAGCGGACTCGCCCTGAAACTCCTTAAGTTTTCAGATGACACCACTGTCATTGGACTGATCCAGGACGGGGATGAGTCTGCATACAGACAGGAGGGGATCGCGTGATACACTGGTGTAGTCCGAACTGCCTGGAACTAAACCCACTAAGACTGTGGAGAGGGGGGACTTCGGGGAAAAACCACCTCCATTCACCCCCCTCACCATCCTCAACAACACCGTGTCGGCTGTGGATCACTTCAGGTTCTTAGGAACCACCATCTCTGAGGACCTGAGATGGTCTTCACACATAGACACTGTTCGGAAAGAAGGCCCAGCAGAGACCTGTACTTCCTGAGGCAACTCAAAAGTACAACCTTCCACAGGAGCTGCTGGTCATCTTTCTACACTGCCATCATTCAGTCTGTCCTGTCTTCATCCATCTCAGGTGTGGTTTGGTTCATCCACAAAACAGGACAGGTCCCAGACTGCAAACGAATAATCAGGACTGCAGAGAGAATCATCAGGGCTGACCTTCCCTCCATCCAGGACTTATACAGGTCAAGGGTCAGGAAAAGAGCTGTTAAAATCTCTGCAGATCCCACACACCCTGCACACAAACTGTTTAGAGTTCTGCCTTCAGGCCGCCGCTACAGAGCGCTGTTCACAAAAACCAGCCACCACAGAGACAGTTTCTTTCCCCAGGCTGTTTCTCTGTTGAAGATTCAATAGAGTAAAAAACAACAGCATACAGATGTTGCAAATGCACCTTTTTATTTATTTATATATGTGTATATTTGTACATTGTAGATATGTATATTCTGCAGTGCAAAAACAAAAACCAAAGAGCAAAGTGTACCGGAGTCAAATTCCTTGTTTGTATGTACAAACTTGGCAATAAAGCAGATTCTGATTCTGATTCCTAAATAACACCCTTGACTACTACAGCTGGTTTTACTGGTGTATACTGGTTTGTTAACTCCATTCGGTTCTTTACCGGTTATTTTATAAAATCAAGTTTTCATCAGAACATGTCAGCAAGGACTGAACAGCTGACATATCACACATGTTGTAGTTAGGAACTAATGAAAAGCTACATATTTTAACGAATATTTATTCAATTACTATAATGATGTCAAAATAAAGGTCCAGCACCATGGACAGCAGCACAATTACCAAAGAAATGAAGAGTGAGTAAATAACACACTACAACTAAGTTTCAGTGTTATCCAGTCTCTATTCTTACTGAGAAACAAACACAAAAACATTTTACCAAGCTCACCTTCTGAGGAAACAGATAAAATAAAAACAGTGTCAATGACAGAAAAAGTTACCTATTGCTAATAATTGTTACTAACCATCCCCAAGAAGAGAGATTTTTTTAGGCTGACAATAGTCAACTAAACTGCATGCTTAAGTTGGCTGGATATTTCAAACTGCAATCATTAGTAGACTGCATCAACCACCTGCAGTTTGACTTAAACAGAAACTCTGATCATTGCTCCAGACAGACACGGTTCTGATTTCAAGCAGGTTTGTTGGTCTCTACAGATCAACCAAGCTGCATCTGCTTGGTTGACTGCATCTCTACAGATTAACCAAGCTGATAAGCTGGAGATAAATAAAAAATTATTAAAAACTGCTTCTTTCAGTTGAGTAATATCTCCAAACTACTGCACGTCAGAAGATGAAGATGGAGATGACTATTCATGCTTCTGTCTCTGTATATCTGTGCTTTTGTAAGGCTGTTTTTTACATGTTTAAATGAAACAGATTAACTGACTTCAGTCAGTCCAGAACACTGCTGTGAGGCTTTTAACCGAAACTAGAAAAAAGGAGCACATAATTCTTGTTTTAGCATTTATACACTGGCTCCCCATTCAAATTGTGATTTAATTTAATATTTTAGTCCTCACTTTTAAAGCCCTGCGTGGTCTAGTTCTGGCATACATTGTTGGCTTTTTAGTCATCTAACTCCCATCCAGAAACCTCAGATCATCTAGTCAGAGGCTGCTGGTGGAACCATGGACTCATGTTAAAACCAGAAGATTTTAAAGCTGTTAATCCCAGGTTGTGCAACATGAAGACACCTTCTTTATGCTAGATTTATTCCTTCAAAAAGTAACCAAGGAGCCTTTTTTTAACAAGCTTTCAATTAAACAATAACCGGACTAAATGCTTTTATTTTAGCTGTTTATTTTTTCCTGTGTGTCATTTGTATTTTGAGTGTATTATGAGTGCCAAAATAAACATTTTGCTTTCATTCAGTTCTTCTGTACAATCCCTTAATGGCATCCTGCTTCTCAATAATGAGGCGCAAATTTTTATTCCAGAGGGATATTTTTCCATTAAAGGTGTGATGTAATACACAGGTTATAATGAGTGCTGGCACAGCAACTTTATAAAGATGCAAAATTTATTCAGATATCAGTCAAGATAAAGAACAAAGTGTATCAAACATGAAAGACAATGAAGGTTGTACGTTTATGTATGTTAGTTGTTGTTTTTCTATTTATGCCTTGTTTAATTTTAGACCGTCAAAAACTGAAGAGCAGAAAACTAAAAAGTCCATTAAAGTTAATGTCTTCTAGGCAAATCTAGTAGAATCAATTTAAACTAGTTGGTTTCCTTACACAGATCACATTTTTAATCATAGTCCTTAATTTTCCACCAGGGTTGAGGTCAAATGTTAATTTTAGGCTAATTTACTCATTCCAAAACCAGTTTGAATGTGTCATTTTCCACCCAACTGTGTTCAAGTTTCAACCATCTAGCTGTTTATAAGAGGTGAAATTAAAGAATTTAGAGACGTTTTTTACTATCCCATCCACTTAATTTAATCTTCCAGTACCATTGGCAGAGAAACTGCCCCACTGCATGATGCTGCCTTCATCATGCTTGACAGTTTTTACAGTGTTCTTAAGTTTACTGTAAAACCCTCACTTTTACTCAGCCAAACAGTTCGATCTTTGTTTTGTCTGACTATCATCTTTTATCAAGACATTTGGCTTGTTCATGTTGGTAGGTGCAGACTTTAATCCAGGTTCTTGATTGAAACCCTCTGAGTACCTGGTGATGTTAAACTGGGTTAACTGTGGCCAGTAAGAAGTTCTCTCAGTTTCCAGTTCATGCTGAATACCCAAATCAAGTTCCTTTTATTTAAGGGGGTAATTTGAGTCTTTTACCAGATCATGGCAAAGTGGTAACAGATCTGAGCAACTTTTCTTTTTGTACAAATTTCTTGGAATCTGCAGTTTTTTTGGAAGTGGCATCTCAGGTAACTTCTGACCGCTTTATAGCTACTCAGCAGAGTTAAACAGTATACTGAACACTGTTTCATGTTCACAGAAAACTTTAGCAACCACATGCTGTTAGCTCATGTAATTAACACATATCTCAAAGTGGTAAAATATAACCGTTTATTTGTGTGGTTCTAGCGTGCCTTGTTTGAAAAAACTGTATTTATCTTGTACACCGTATTTTCTCCACCATGCACACAATACCCAGTATCATTCACACTCCTCCACTGCTGAAAGCGTAAAATGCAGTGACAAATGATCACACAAGGAGACCAAACCAGCTTATGTGAGAAAAACAGAATGATGTAACCCATGTAATGTATGCAGCTAACTCTAGATAGGAGTAAGAGTGTGGAGATTTAAGGCAATTGCTTTTGCATTAGTGTGAAATATAAGCTAATCAGTGTTTTGGTGTGCAGGAAAACAGGCCACAAGATGAGATAAAGGCCTTACTTTTCTCCCCCGGTGATGCACGTTGGTGGGTTGCTAATGGTGGCTAATTTGCTAGTACGGCATAATTGAGCTCCGGAAGCAAACACTCCAGGGGAAATGTGAACAACAACTGAGATAGTGGTTGTATGAGTGTGTGTGTGTGTGTGCGTGTAGATGTGTGTGTGGTTGGCTTTACTGACAGTGTGACTGTAAATGACATTCTCTTCTACATTAATTTAAGTGTGGACCGCTGCATCCAAACTGTTTCCCTGCCTGGGAAGGTACTCAACATTAAATTTAATGATGGCAATTGTTTGTCAGCACTGCTGCCTGCATATTTGTACTGTCTGTGATAATGCGTCTACATAAATGAGAAATTGCAGAAAGCAAAGACAGAAACAGCTTTGTGTATATGCAGGTGCTTTTGTAAAGCAAGAATCCCGTATTACTGAACAAATAGCGATGGCTTTGTTTAATAATAATAAATAACAAAAGTGAGAAAAGTTATTATAAACGATGCCATAACAAGTGCTCTTTGTTTTAGATTATTTCTACTACTTCGGTTTGTTGATTGAGACATAACAAAATAACTGAAATGCATGTGTGGGCGCAGTGGATGAGTATGCAGCATGTTGACATCTGTTATTTTCTACTACCAATATGAGATATGTGCAGTGATACATTCCCTGCAGCATTACAGTAATTGCTTCAGCGTAGTCTGACTCTGCAGGACTATAAAAGGGAGACCTTTCCTTTCAGTTTGTTCTGTATCTCTCTGCTAATCTCTACATTTGTTTGATACTGATGTGAATGACACAGCAGGTTGGACTTAACACAGTGCTGCAAACTATACTGGGATGCATCTAAAGCCAAATAAAGCTTCTTGCTAAATGTAGTAGAGTATTCATAATGCCTTTAGCTTCTTATGTGCACTTTGTATCTTTTTGCTGACTTATGGGTTAACTGCAGGTAGCCCAATGTCCCAAAATGCTGTTTTTTATGCATTTTCTGTCTTTTTTTGTTGTAACAAAGAAAATGTGATATGAAAGTTTTTGTAAAACATGAAATAGTTTTAAAAAACAAATAAAACAAATAAATTCTTGCCAACACATTGCATGTGTTGATTCTGCTGTTGCCAGAGGTGGGTCAAGGCACAGGGAGCAGTTCAGATGGGAGAATGGCCTTGCCCTTGCAGGGCCATAATGTGGATGTTTTCCCCCAGACGTTACCTTATTTGTGGTTTCTTGCATGGAAGAAATATTCAAAAGATGTTGAAAGTAGCAGAGTCTTGAGAAAATTTCCCATCTTTCAATAAACCTAAGACTGTATGCATCAAATTGAGCGTAGGTTGGTTAAGCTAATCTTAAATGAAATGGTTGCCTATCTGTCTGTATGGATGCAATGTTAAAACTTAAACTGGTGAAAAATCTTCATGATTCAATCAAACTGCAGGATCTAAACAAAAATGAACAATGATGATCAATAGCATAGCGAGTGGAGGGCCGATGGTTAAAGAACTCAAACTCAAAAGTAACTCTCCACAAGATAAAACAAAGGACTGCACTTTTTCATTAGTGGATATGCTAATGTCAGGGTTTCTAGCTCTAGCACTGAAGCACATAGAAACTATTATTAACACCGTAGCGCAGCTAGCTTTAACAGCAAATCAGAAAAGCAGCAGTGTAGAAATCTGGTGAATTCTTGTTTCCTGCCTGAACCTCCCAATCAGTTGAGGCAAGAGGATGGACGTCCTAAGATGTGTTCTGGTTCTGCTGGAGGGTTGTTCCTTTTTTAAAACCTTCCCCACAGCTGCCGCCCCATGCTTGTCGGGGTAAGAAAGTGCAGAGAGTATCTATATAACCACCTGGTGTCACTGCTTGCACAACTTTACTAACTGGGATGTTGAATGTTAATACTGTATTCTAACTGGGCGGGATTAACCTGTTTGTAGTTGAATTTAAATCGGAATCAGACTGTGCTGTATTTCAGAATAAATGTGACTGAATCAAATAAAGTTAGACTGAAGTGGTGATCTTGCTGAGGATGTTGCACCAGGAATTAGCACCATTGGGACCTCTCACAACAGCTAAAACGATATCAGTTTATTATATGCATCATATCTGATATACTTTTTTGTTTGTGTGTTTTTTAGCACATAAGTTTTATATGAATGTTAGCTGCCATGTATGCAAATGTAACCTTTGCACCCGATGCTGGTTCAGGACAAGTAAATGTACCTCTAGATGTACTTCTAGATCCACAGCTGAAAATTGTTAAACTTCCACCCAAAGTACGTCTTCAAGCTAATTTAAGATTCAGCTATAGGGTCTCCTTATAAAAATAAAGGTATCCTAATTATTCATGTGTTCAAAATGGTCCTTAAAATGGGGCTTTTTGCTAATAAAATGCATTTAACAACAACATAACTCATTTTTCTCACACTTTGGTTCTGCTTTTTGTCCACAAACATTTAAACACACTGTACGTTTCCAGTGACCCCAAAGTTTCAAGTGTCAATCAAACTCACTTTTCCATCGCATTTACACCATTCTGACTCAGAAATAGATTACTTTTCTCCAAGTGTGTGTTGACACAGAGGCGGTGTGACCCCACTGGAACCATAATGCATGAAAAATAAACAGACCAGAAATTGCTGAATTGTTCATTTGAGCTGGTTTTGTTTTGTGAAGCAGGAACTTGTTTCACTTGTAAATATTGGCCTTTATATGGGTCAGTTCTTGTAGAGTATTGGTTAGATAATTCAAAGCACAGGAAGAAAAAAAAAATTATCAATAAAGCCCAGAGTTTAAGAAACCAACACATGATGGCATTAAAACATGATTTCAGAGAGGTGAACTGGTTAGCTGCCTGCTACATTTTACTTTGTGGGACTTTAATGATGGAAGCAAATTTTAAAGCTGACTCATACAAACTATATCTGGAAAAGTACCAGCATTCTCATGGTTTGACTGAAAATGAGCAGGTTTTGAGCAGTTCAGTCCAGTAGTCTGAGCCTCATGTGTTTGTGAGTTGATTCAGGTAGTTTCTTTTTGGGGGCCTAAACATGAAAACTTACCAAACTTTGCAAAATATTTTCCCCCCAGAATTTTTGGGAATTTCAATGTAATTAAAAAGGGGGTGGCCAAAGAGCTCTACAGCTTCTCTTAAACTGAGATAGGCTGTTCTTCAGCGCCCCTTCCTTTCAAAATAAAATGATTGCAGATAGAAAACACATCCCTGCTCCTGTATACTCTCCCGGACAAAAGGTATGCCTACTATCCAAAGACATTACACAGAAATCCTACTGTAAAAAGCTTTCTCCCAGATACCTTAGTTCGTACCCATGTAGTGTTTTTATGTCATGTAGTGTGGTTATGGAGAAGGACCCAGACGCAGACAGGAATGTGGGATGAACATAGTAAGATTTAATGACAAAGGGAAAACTAATAAGAGACAACAGGAGAAAAGGACAAGAAGCCCGGGTGGAGTCATAGAAAAAACAACGGGGAGAGTATCCAGAGATAACGAGCATGGCAATGAGAAGAGTAACGTGAGAATCCCACGGAGAACAACAAGAGTGGGAGGGAGGTGTGAAGAATGACATTGAATGCCAGTGTGTTAACAGGAGGATGTTGTGGAGCAGCTGAGGCAGAGGGTAAGGAGGGAAGCCGAGGGAAGGAGACTAATGAACATAGATTAGCTGAACAGAGAAACCCAGGGGAGAAATCCAACAGGAATAATTCTAAAAGTACAAGGAACAAAAGAATAACCTAGGAAGCACATATAAAGAAATAAACTGATATGCACACAATAATCAATACAGAGAAATGAACCGAGTAATAATATAAATACAAGGAGATGATCAAACAAACACAAAACAAAATCAGAACCCAAACATCTCAGAATCATGAAAGTTTAGTACACATTTTATTTCACAAGCTCAATTAATTATTCACAGCTGTTTTGTATACAAAAGATTTTGTGTGAAAAATCTAATTGCTATGCTCGCATGTTTTATCTTTCTGTGCAAAACAAGTATGGATTTATTACTGTTATAAATGAAAGGATAAAAGTGTTACCAGCTGTTTGCACCTGTAAAAGCCGAAGCAAGGCCCACATATCTCCGTTTTCATGGTGAAAATATATTTAAGGTGTTTATGCATGGCCTGTATGTAGCTGCATGTGTGCATCAGTCTGCATTTTGCAGCATGTAACAGGCGGGGAAGGGCTCAGGTGTGAGTGTGTGGGCGTAATCAAACCTTCATTTCCTCTGCTGACAGCTCTTTTACTCTTTCTGTCTGAAGTCAACGATTCACCAGGAGCCAATATATTACCGCTGCCCAGCCACAGGGTCGTCTTTGGAGAGATTCAGGCCCTGAGATAACCACTATAAACATCAGAAAGTGACTGTGACTCTGAAACAGCATCGAACTTTTGATCTCTCTGTGCTAAATATTTGTTTTTAAAACCTGAAAATTAATGCTAATTTAATTATTATTTTATTTACCTCTCAGCCAAAGTAATGAATGTTATATTTCTTTGTTAAAAATAAATTAATACTTTTATGATTTCTGACAGTTTTAGATCCCTTGTGCAAATTGTTGTACTGCAACTGCTTGAAAAAAACAAGCGGTTAAAACAGCTGAACAGTATCCTTGCATGTTAAATATACTGAGTTTTTATAAGCAAATGCAAACATTGGGGCTTCAGAGAGATGAACCCATAGCTGAAATTTAGCTCAGCATGTTCCCTCTTCGTCTAAATGCAACCAAATGAATTATTTAGTTTTGTTCCAAAGATATGAATAATTCTGGAGGTTTTCAGGTGAACAAATTCTTGCTGGCTTTGGCTGGTCTTCTACAAAGATGGTACATCGCTTAAAGTTTTAAAATATGACCTACCGCACTGATAGACCTTTGTAGTTTACCTTTTAGAAAATATATCTGAAAACTTCATTAGCTTTTCAAAATGAAACACAACATTTTCAGTTTAGTAAATGTTTGTTGGCCTAAAGATGACAAGGGGGGTGTTTGTTCCTTGTTTTACTAGCTTTAACGTCTTTAAAAACCCACAGTGCATTGCAAAACGATGTAAAACACGATTTGTTTGTGCTGATTTACTGACTACTGTCACGGTGTGACATTTTGGACTTTGTTTTTTGGCCTCTTGTGATGTTTTAAATTTTGCTTTGATGTTTCTATGTTTTCTTCTAGTTTCTCTGTTTACTTTAGTTCATAGTTATTCTTGTTCCTTCCCTCCTCTGATTTATTATCTTGCTTGGTTTTTGTTTTCTGTTTATTGTTTATTTAGTCTTTTCACTCCTCGTCAGCCTTTGTATTTGTTTTACCTGTTCCTCCTGCTTGACTGCCCCCTCGTCACACCTGTTCCTTGTTCCTTTGATTACCTGCTCTTTGTTCCCCCACAGTATATTAGTTGGTTTGGTGTCATTGTTTGTTGCTGGTTCCTTGTTGCTCGTCACCCCTCGTCCATGTCCTTGATTATGCTTTGTTTATTTTGCCACGCCTGGAATTCTTTGCCTGGGAGAACCTGCAGTGTTTGTGAGTTTTTGTATTTTGGACTCTGGTTCATGCCTGCAGGGTTTTTGCATTTGTTTGGGCTTTGTAAATAAACCGTTGAAATTACAAAAATGATTTTTCCGAGCTCTTGTCTGCACTTTGGTCCGACCCAAAACCACTTCATGACAGCTACGTTTCTATACTTTTGAAGTAAATAAAAACCCTATAGACTTGTTTGGCAAAATGTCAAACCAGACTGAGTCCCTGGTAGCAGTGATGAGTCAACAAATATTTTTTCTGTGCTACATTAACAACATGAACGTGTACCTTAAATATGTCTTACATCCTGTACATTTCAACTGAAAAAATCCTTAAACTACACCTTTTGGTTTAGTGTAAACATTCAGTCTTTTTGTTTTTAATTAATTAAAGTGAAGTTGATGAAACCTAAATAAAGTTTACTAATCCTAGTAGGATATTCCTACTGGTGCTTATTCGCATCACTTTGCCAAAGTCACAGAAAAGACAGTTGTGAGGCGACAAATAATTAAAAGCATTTTATTTTGCCAAGGTATCAGTCATGAGAGGAGCATAACTAAATATCCACAGCATTATATAATCAACATGGAGCAGCACCAGTGACTGGAGAAAATATAGAACAAAAATAAGGAAAAATGGAATTTCTCCATGATTGATTAAAAGACAGGATGAAAACTGGTCATGGTGGCTGCCAAGAGGATGACTACAACACTGAATGAGCTGTGGGAATTTTCAACCAGTGCAGGCTGTGTTACACATCTGACAACAATCTGCGGTATTCTCCAAATGCCTGGAGTAAGGAGTCGGATTGCAAGACATATTTCTTTATTTTCAAAGAAAACAAGACTGGCTAAAATTTTCCAATTCTTGTGAAAAAAATGTTGTATTATCTTTTAAAACCAAAGTGAAACTTTTGGACCACGGTTTTAACAGATATCTTCCCAGTACCAGTCAATTCTGACTCAAAACCTCTTCATGGGTCTGCTGAAGACTTACACTTTACAGTGCAGTGCAGGTCAAAGGCAACCAGCAGCAAGATAAAAATCTGACCCGGGTCTGCAGAATCACAACTAAAACTCTTTTTCTTAGAAAAGCTTTGATTTGGACCACTTCAAAGCTTCAGTGTCTGGGTATCCACACCACCTACACTACTGACATGGCTCAGCAGCATCCTTACTTTTTAGCAGACTAAGGAAGGCTGGATTACCCCAGAACCTCCGCATAAACCCCTACCGGTGTATAGTAGAGAGCAACCTGACATGCAGCATCACAGTGTGGAAGAGAAAGAGCAGAAGACATAGTAAAAGGTCATACAAGACGCACAGAGGGTCATCCAATATCAAAGCAGGGCCAGGAGCATAATCAGCGACATCACACCTGCAGCCCATCGCCTCTTTAAGCTCCTGGCCTCCGGCAGGAGATTCAAAGTCATTCATACTCGCATGTCAAGACTGAAAAACAGCTCTTTGCCAACAGCTGTGAAACTGTTAAATGGACTGTGATGCTGCACTAAGACACACACACACACACACACACACACACACACCATCTGTCTACCACTCCTACATACAGCATGCCCCCACATATGCATACATACCACCCACTTGTAAGCGCAATAGAATATAATCATTCTACTACATCCACCTGCTGAACTGATTGCATCACAGCTTACATTGGGATAAGTGCAATCCATGTCTATGGATTAAGTGTTGCTTAATTTATGACTTATTTTTGCTTATTTTGTTATTTTTTTTTTTACTTTTGTTCATTTGATTTCTCGGTCAGGCAAGAAAATGCAATTTTATTGTAATGCTGGCAACAGCAGGCAACAGTATACAATTGAAAAATAATCTTCTTATCTCATCTTACGTATCAGTGGTGAGAGTTATGCACCAGTTATGCCCAATTAAGCTAATTTGCTCAGTAAATACCTACATTGTGTGAGTATGTATTCACTATATTCAAGCAATCAATATCTGCTTAAATTAAAAAAATTAAAGATTGTAAAATTCATTTCTTAGCAAAAACACATTTTTTCCAGAACTGTAAACACATTCAGGTATAAAGCAGTTCACTCTTACAGGTTTGTTTGTTGTTTAATTGAGTTGAACAGGATGTGAGTCACATTTAAGGTGGACATGATTTAGAATGTTTTTAAACACAAAAATCTGGAATTCTTTCGTGAATTTGCTCTTTTTTATTTATCCTGTCTTGGTATTTCATTCATAACGCATACATAACGTAACATATAAGGAAGCTGGAAAGCCCCCCATTAGCTGACAGAGATTCCCAGGACATCCCAACACCTCCAGTCCCTGCCAAAACACTACAGGCGCCAGGATGGGAGCAAAAGAACACCACACTGTGCCCCAGAAACCCAGTCCATCCACCCCACCGAATTTAACTTTTTTGGCAAACTGGGACAGAGGCAGCGCCCACACAGCTGTCGAATATCTTTAACTTCAGGGCACCGTGGCTTCACTTCTGACAGGAAATAACTTTTGCTTACCTCATTGTGTTGCCAGTGAGCTCAGTGCAGATAAAAATGGCAGCTTTCATCCCACTACCATCACTTACTGATGATCCATCCCTGCAGCTGAGAAACCAGAAACCTTCGGAATACTCGCCAAAGATCCCGGAAGCTGCGCTGCCAACACCTTCTTGAACTTTCTGCCAGTTTTCGCTTTAACATGTTGGCCTTTTGCATAAATACTACAGTTTAATGGGTGTCGCAAGGCTAATAAGGCTGCTCTCCTTATGAGTAAATTCGTCATTGAACTATTACTATCAAAGCTGGGCAAGAAAAGGTGTACTGCCTCTTGGATTTCTGGATATATTTAGTTACATAATTAGCTTTGAAGTCACACCATTTGGCAGCAACCTATTTAAACGTGGATTCCAAATCAGCATCTTCACACAATGAGACTATTTAATGACCATATTAAACAGAATATTTAAGCTTCTTGGGGGGTTGTTTATAAACACACTACAAAAAGCAAAGACTGCATAAACAACATTAATAAAACACCTTTAAGCCAGTAGAGCTTTATCTTGAATTTCCTGTCGGGTAAAAGCAAACTTAACTTTAGTGATGAAACATAGTGCTCTTGGTAGCTATCCTATATGCTCTCAGATGTTTTCACTGAGGATGGATAAATAATGGACTTTGAGCTCTCCTGGGAAACCCCCAGTTGTCCAGCATTGGTCACTGGAACTGCTTTTGTGAAGATTATTTGAACATTTGCATCAAACCAGTGGCTTTTGAAAGGAAGATGATTGATTTAGACCAGATAGCAAACAACAGGACATTTTTATGTCAGTCTTTATTTCAGAATTTCTCAGTCACTTGTACTGCTTTACTATCGCTATCTGTAACTATACATTTAGATTTAATACAGTGCAGTCATTGAGTTTTTACTCACATTGTTATTTTCTCTAATTTATTCATTTCATTCAAGAAAGTCACATACAAGAAAAACATTCTTTATCAAGTCCACAATTAAATCTCAAATTAAATATCACCTTTAGCTGAGTTCAGGAAGGCTGCTGCTTGACTTTGAACTTTTTTGCAGAATAAAACTCAGCTCTATGGACTATTAAAATATGACACTTGGCTCATTGTTGAATTATTTCAGCTCTGCACACTTCAGTGCTGCAGGATTGTTTGAGGTAGCGCAAAGAAGCTGTGTTAAATACAGAGGTCCAGTCGCTACGTGGGCTTCAAATTCGTGGTTATTTTAAGTGCTCTCTAACATGTATCTATATTCCACTATACAGGCATGTTATCCAAAAACATCTAAATTGTATCATATGTATTATGGATCTATCTGGGCAGTGAGACTTGTTTGCATTATTTGGTAGTTCACCATACAAAGCAATCTTTAACAGGGAAAACAGGTAAAAAACTGAATACAGTTAAATGCAATCCAAATATCCACTGAGGTTTGTGCAAACTGGGATCCAGATTTACTCCAGATAAAGGCCGTTTTAATTAAGCACAACAGAAATAAAGTCAGACATTATCCAAGTCAAATAAATACTGTATAAATGTATTATAAAATTAATGATAAAACATACATTTCTGTAAAATGTGCCTTGATAAACAAATCATGTTTGTTTGGACAACACTGAGCATAAAATCAAATTGAAATATTTCATTTAACACTCCCCAGGGAAAACAAACTGAATTCTGAGTTCATAGAAACCCTGATTAATTTAAAAAAAAGTAAAGTATGAATTCGCAAATCCTCCAGTTTCGTTTACTTTATAGGAATTGTTGAGCATGATGACAATTGTTGCAGAGATGGTTTTGTAAAAAAAAATATTTCTTACCTAGGCTTTTTTCCAACTGAATGAAGTTTATGAATTTATCCTGCTGCAATAAAATATACATTATTTAACCAGTAATTGTGGGGAGATTTGCGTTTAAATCCATGATGGAACCTTCAGCAGGCTGCACACATGCTGCTGTGAAGTTTCAGACTGCAAGGTGAGAACAAAGAGAACAATAGAGGGTAAAAGATCAGTGAGAGACCTCTGTGTGGGACAGCAGACCAAGAAAGGAATAAAGGATGATCAAAGATGAGGTAAAATGATGGATGGAGACTGTGGCAGGACTCCACCATGCCCTCCGGTAGAGCATGGAAAGGCAAAGGCAGCAAATAAGCAGTGTTCTTGTCTTATCGTGTCATTTGTGACCCTGCATAAATGACTGTAACATTGGCTCCATCTCTGTGTGGACATGGGAAGGGCAAAAGCTGTTAGAAATGATCTGTGGGCTGGAGACACACTGTCATGCTGGGTTTGATTTGAAAATGGAAAGTGACTGGCTTCTAACCTGATATTTCGGTTTACATACCAACATGTCTTACATTTCAAGAATGAGACAAATAATTAGGCGGTGGATTGTCAGGATCAATTTAAGTTATTGGATAATTTCAGTTAATGGAGGAATCAAACAATGACCCACATCTGATGGGAAACGACTTTCAAATCAACATTTTTACCAAGATGGCTGAGAACTGCTGGGAAACACAACTGCATCTCTTCTGACACATACTGTCAAGAAATGTTTAAATGCAGCTTAGAGATGTAGAGCAGACTACTTCTCCTAAAGCTCTGGCTTTTTATCTGCTATTCCCTCCTCTCAGCAGCTGAAAAAAAAGAACAATCCAGACTGGGAGAAAACATTAAAGATCCAGCCCTCAGGACAAACTCCTGCTAGGCTCACCTGTCAATCAAACGTCTCGCAGCATAGCTCACTGAAGCTTGATTTTCTGTTTTCAGATGACATCAGTGATAAAACGATCAGCCATTTATCTCCAGGTTGGGCTAAAAATTACCAAGAAGGCATCAGATTCTGGATGTAGCTGCGTTATCTATTGATCCTGTAAAGATGACACAAACAGAGAGGCAAGGACTAACAATAAAAAACCTTTCTCCTTTAAAGGTGATTTCAGACAGCTTTATTACAAAACTATTTCGAGGCCATTTTTCACAAGTTGATAAGTTGCTGAAATGTTTTTGAAATTTCTGGGACATATATTTAAAATACAGCATAATTAATGTAACATATGATGGATAAATTGTCTGTCTAAGGCTGGTTTTATAGGACTTTGCCCTCTCTCCGTGTATGAGAATCTGCTCTGTCTGGAGTAAATAATATATAAACTAAGACTCCCACAATAAGCCTGACTTCAAAGCCAAGCAAATAAACTGGACTCAGACTAGGACAGTCTTACTAAATATATGTATTTCTTTGTTTCCCACTTTAAAGTGGTACATGGGTTTAATTTCCCCTTTGATCCTATGTTGTCCAGAGCTGAAGCTCCTGGTAGGGTTTCTAGATGCAAAATGGACTCATGGGAGTGGTCAGACTGGGACTGGTTAATCACGCCAACCATCCTGGACCGTGTAAACATAGTGGACCCACCACCTCCAGGAAGAAACATAAGGATTGGGTGCAGTGGTAGCTGGGTGGCCAGTGCTGAACTTTACCAACTACTGGGTGAGGGCATACTGATAATTCCCCGGCTAGTGGAGTTCTCCATGGTGAGTGATAGTGTTGTTCTTTGTGAAAGATTCTGACATTTATGCACCAAATATTATTTGATCTTATTGTCTCTGAATGGTTTCCTGGAACAGGTGCCATCTGGGGATTCTGCAGTATTCCTTGAAGACTACAATGTAGGGCTGCTACCATTCATTGATGTAAACTATGACCAACTATAACAATTTGCTGTCATCAATCTTTTTAGACAACACATAATGTTTATACTTTGAAAAAACTTACAACAGTTTTTGTCCAAACTGCTGCATATTCAAAGAGTCCCCTTCCTGCACTCTGCAGCACAGTCTGTGTACGTAAAGTCAGCCAAGTTCAGCTCCAGTCTTAGACTGGCTCTGTCTACACTGCAGTTTCCTAACGAAACCTGCTGTATTAGGCATCTGATAACTACCTGTTGAGTGGTCTAATGTATGGAAGTACTTCAAGTTAGGTGTTGATAAAGGTGGGGCGGATGCGCTGCATATTTTGATATTAGCACGAGTAACACACCAGCTGCTGATGGGTCATCGTGCAGCTTTATCACAGTTACAGCTGTGTTAAGCTTTTTCATTGCTGCTCTGACTTGGCCAAGAGCTATTTTCTCATGGTTAATTTCATGGTCAATGTGATCAACACACATCTGCCTAAAGTGGCACGTTCACTTGTCTTTCCTATTTTGAAGAGTGGTTAAGAGAATTACGCCTTTGTGTCATGTCATATTTATAGCCCAGAGAAACAGGGAGAGATTGATTACTGATTAAAAGCCCCAAGAACCTCTAACTGACCTAAAAACATAAAGTATAAATCAGAATAATACTTTTTTCAGGAATTGCTATGGTTGAAGTATGTATCTGTTTTGTTTTTGTAAAACAATCATTTTGAGATACGTTCCTTTGTAGGGGTGTCAACAATCAAGACGCCACTGTAGATCAGCTACCATCTTGAGCCTAGGTGAACTATTTTAAGAGCAATATGAAGGCACTGGATTTTACATAAAAAAATGACATTGAGGCTGGAACGTGACAAAATGTCCAAAAGGTAAAAATCCTTTTGGATTGTAGATCCCTTTGTCTGTGATATGTGAAAGCTTTAAATGTCGGCATGCAGGTTTACGTTTATATTTCCTCAGTCAATTAGGTCAGATGTCCCTGGGTGCTTGCAGCAGGCAGTGCATCGACTAACCTCCGAGGGCTTCCATGGCACTGATCCAATCCATCCTATCTGTCTGAGCACCTTGGATTGCTCTGTTTCATTCACAGTTTGGATCTCACTCACTACAGTCTTCACAAGGGATGAAGTTTTATTCATCGCCATTTAATGCTCAACTTCATCCAGATCACTGCATAATGCTCGGCCTTTTCAGATACTACTTGAACACATCATTGTTAAACTACAACAGACCTTGGCAAGCAGATTTAGCTCAGCACACACTGATGCCAGTTTGACTTAGTGCCTTCCTCAGGTACTGGCTCATAGGTGGATCTGTGGGGAATCTGGGTAAAAGCTTTGACCCTTTATTCTTTACTTTCACACATGACACAGAGCCACACCAGCCCTGGCTCTGAAGTGTGAAAAGGGCTGTAGATCCAAGGTGTGAGGCTTGACTCTTCAGTGTGGCGGTGGAAATTTTTGTTGAAGAAAGGGCCACTGAGGTCTTGATCCCTGCACTGCTGTGGAAAACAGCTGGGTGTTAATTGAGATGAGGCTCTCGGAGGTACTGGACCCAGATGCTGCTGGGTTGCCGCAGGGTTCAGGGCTCTGCAAAATCCCAAGCTCCCAGACCTGCTGTTCACTCCTGTTAGCCACAGCACAGCAGTGAGGGCAGGTCAAAAGTTCTGTGAGCTTAACCGTTAAAATTTCACTACAATCCGCTATTAGGAAAAAATATTCCACATTTTACGCTTGTGTGATTGTATGGCTCAAATAGTCCTTAGCATTCTTTCTGAGTTTAGCATCACATTACCTTCATGGAAGGTTCAAACTCTGTCTCCTCAAATGCTCACTACCAAACTGCTATTATGCCCAGTATATTTTCCACAGAAAACAAAAAAGAAGTCAGTTAAAAGGTGTTTTCATTGTCTTCTAAATAAAAGAACATCCAGAAGTCAGCAATTTTATGCTTCATAAGGTCTGATCATAAACTCAAAAAGCTAAAGAAAAATGACTCTATAAGGAAGAACTTCTATAAGGAATCTTTGAGGAGGCAAATACTTCTTCACAGCAAGAACTCAAATCATTTCACCTACATGCCTTTTGTTGTATCAACACAGTCATGTGTTTGGAAAAGAGTTTTTGGGAAGCTAGAGAGCCAAAAGTAATGTAGCAAATAAATAATGATTTTCAACAAAATAGCAAAACAAGCAAAAAAAATGGAAGTGACAAGCTGTTATGTAGGTAGCTTTAAAGAAATGCAGGGGCCAGAACTTTTTTTTAATGTCTTTTGCACTTTTTGAAGATTGTGTCACTTTGTTAAAACACTGCCTTAGATTTGCCGTCATCCAGGACATGACAGTCCTGAGTGTTTAGGTAGAAGGTAATTGGACTTCTCTGGTTTCCTGAAGACATTTTGGCTGCACACTGTATGTCCAGCGGAGGGAGGAATGTTCAGACGTCTATACTAGAGAAACTAAACAGCCGTTACAAAAATGAATGGTCCAACATAGAAGAGCAAATTCATTGGGTCAAGAATCAGTGGTTCATTTATAGCTCAAGGATAAGGAAGACTCATCTGAAGACAGCGGGATTCACAGGGAAGACAGGAGATTTCAGAGCAGAGTGAAAGTAGGCATCTATGTTAAACATGAAACACCAACACTAAACAGTGGAGGTGACCTCAGATTTTCTTAGGGACATGTTTGGATCGTCAGCCAACAAGCCAAACATTGAGCTAATTAGAGGGTAGGGCCAGAGACTTACATGTCCTAATTGTCCCATTAGTGACTTCAGCGGATCATTTAGTTAGATTTTTTTTGACTACAACTTAAAAGAAATAAAGAAACATTTAGGAAGAGAGGCTGTTGGAGACTAAGGAGCTGGCAGACTGACAGAGAGAAGCCACCAGAACCTCCTTGAGTGCTTTCTGCATTTTTTAAAGCTTATGTCCTGTTTTTTGATGTTTTTTCTCTTTCAGCTCACCTCTGGCATTATGTGCTTCCCAGGTTGCAGTTCTCCACTGGCTTCAAGCCTTAACTTGGTTCCTCATTAAGATCATCCTATTACAGCTGGTGTTGGGATTCTGTTCCTCGGTGATCCACTGCAGCTTTGATGTTTCCAGTAGTCCTCAGCCTGCCCACTCTTCAATGCTCTCAGTCTCCTCAAGCTCACTCCAACTCCAGCCGAATAAGAGCCTCTTTAAGAAACAAACTCATCTCAGAAGATACCACCCTGCAAACTCGTCCCAGGATTCGGATACCACCTCAGCGTCAGCTTTTCTCTGTCAAACATAAAGCTGTACAAACTCAAAACTCAATTTTGAAAAGTCTGCCTCCATTCCTATTTTGGACATTCACCAATAGCTTCACTCTCTTCTCAGACAAAACATAACCAGAACACCGAATCATAATCCAGCCACTGAATATTCATTCAAATCCTGTAAATAAATCTTTAAAATCTTTTTACAGTCTGTGATTGATCTGATTCTGCATTTAGGGCAGGAAATTATCTGGAAACACGACACAAAATCTCTTGTCTAATTTTTGATGAGTTGGAGTATTCTCATCATGGGGCCTGTACTTGTATTGCACTTTGCAGCACTTTGCACTTTGCCACCAGAGACCCCAAAGGGCTTCACACTACATTCAGTCATCCACCCATTCACACACTGACAGTGGGGAGCTACAATGTAGCCACAGCTGCCCTTGGGCAGGCTGACAGAAGCGAGGCTGCCATTCAATCAGCGCCACCAGGCCCACCATGTGCCACCACCAGCAGGCAAAGCGGGCAAGGTGTCTTGCCCAAGGACACAACGACTGAGACAGACAGAGTGGGGGTTCAAACCGGCAACCCACCGGTTACCGGGAGATTTTTCATATTTGATAATAATATACAAACATATCCAATGATGCATTAATTCACTCTCTTTTAATCAAGACCTTGATTTTGTGTCACTAATTTCTTTTATTTAATGTTTAGTTTCTCATACCGTACTCGCAACATTTGTAAAAGGTTCTGCTCGGTTTAATGAGGGATGTAGAGTGGTCTTCCAGGGACACTGATAATTACTGCTGATGGCTCTCAGCTGTGGGTGTGCATACTTTACTAACACAAGATCTTGTTCTTTAGTCCACTTGAGTAAATAAATTGAGGTCCTGGAAAAAATCCACAATTTAAGCTCTATTCTGACAGAGCTGAACTAAAGAAAGTGATATTAGTAATGCCTACAGATACAATCTAGAACCAATGACACTTATTGGACTTGTTTACTAAAACAAATTCAAGTCACATTGATACATTCTTAACATGGAGGACCTATTCAAAAATTTTTTTTTGCCTACTTGTTCCATTGTTAAATTAGTACAGATCATCAATGACCCAAACGTACAGCACAAGCATAAAAAGGTCTCTTAGATCAAACTGGTTGACAGCCATCATGGTAAACATGACATTTCCACCCGTTTTCCATACTCGCTGAAACCTTGGAGGCCTGGCTCCTATCTTTAACACATAACCATGCGCACAGATACTTATTCCTAAAGGCAATTTTGAAAGATAGATAAACATCACCTGCATGTAGTAGACTATCAGAGAAAGCCAGAGAAGAGGCACATGCTTCAGGAAACATGCAAACTCCATGTAAAAAGGTCAGGATTTAAACACAAGACCTTCAGGCTAACATGTGGTCTTGGGTTTAAAGGTGTCATAAAGATGTTGCAGTTATTCACACTGTTAATGTCGGGGTTTTGGATTCTGTGTGTGTGTTTGTTTTGCTCTGCACTTTGTTTTCAGTTTCCAGATGGTGCTGGAGTTTCTCAGGTGTGCTGGGTGACAGGTGCGACCGATTTGCTGATTGTATTGGAGGAGTATTTAAGCAGGAGGCTGCCAGCACTTCGGTGCCAGAGTGTTTGCCTTCTGTGGTAACAGCTCAGCCACTGCTATGCTATGCTTTGTTCTTTGCGCCTAAGCTGATGTTTATGTTCCTTCACAGACCTGAGCCTACTGATCATTCTTTGTTGAACTTTGGCTTCGGTTCCAGAAGTTTTCTGGACAATCAAGATTACCTATGTTTGGTGGATTTCGTTTCCAAGTATTAAGTTGGCAGCCTCCTGTTCTCCTGTCTCTTGAACCAAGGCAGAAGCGTAACCTGTCTATCCTCCAACGCAAGAACCTGAACAATGGATTAACTCCTGAACTCACCAGAACCCACTCTCCAGCTCAAGTAAAACTATCTGGCTTTCTCCGCTACGCTCACCTGGGTCCCGACTCCCTCTACCCCTGGCGACCTGACTACGCTCACTTAGTAAGCCGTTTAACTATCAATCATAGTTACTTCTCGTTTATTCCGCAACATTATAGTTCTTGCATTCACCAGTTCTCTTTCCAGACAGTTGGTGACCCAACCGTTCCTGTTTCACTTCTTGTAAATGAAACACCTTTTACTGATTTAGTGTACTTCTGAGTGTTCTGTATGTGGGTCAACTCTCTCGGGCAAAATGACTTAACAGTGCTGTAGAGCCATAAAATATATCCATTAGAAAGAAATAAAATATTCATGATACTGAAGATTGTCATTTTCTCTACATACTAACCTAGAGTAACCTTGAGGGAGAAATACCTAACCAGCCTTTACTTGATGCATAAACCTAACTAAATGGTTCAGTTGCTTACCTGTTCCCATGGACTTTTTGATTTAACTTTTGTCTGTGTTTTGGGTCATAGATTTAGTGGCGTTTACCCATGTCTCTCTTCAGTTCCTTAGCCTTGCTCCCCATTCAGCTGCCATTCTGTTCATTGTACTCTCCTGGTTTCTAGGTCAGACCCTCAACAGATTATAAAAATTTCTTCAAGACAACTGGAAAAAATCCAACCCACTAGTTTAGCAGGTTCTGTCGTATGGAATCTGCCAACAGAAATGCTACAAAAACAAAGTCCAATAAGACTAAAAGTTGAATAAGTGTTTTAGATGGTGTGTTGCTCAGATGTTGCAATTAAAATTACCAATCAATACCCAGCCTGCTGAAAGTGACTTACTGATAATGTCAACAGGAAGCCAGCAAAACCAGTTCAAAAGCACATCTGCGCAAGTGAGTCAATATATACATGTTTATGATAGGAAGGCATGCATGAGTTTGACAGCAGCTCCTTCGGAAAAGTGGTGTTCCTGACTGCCTTAAACTATTCTACTTTTTTTTTTTTTTTTTTTTAAAAGGCATGTGAGCAATTACTTTTTTTCTCCCTACAGAGACTTCATTGAATTGTGCTTCAAAACATACTGCGTTCAATGAATTTTCAATGCATTTTGCTTATAACCCTAGGTTTGATGTACTATCAAGGCAGTAACTGAAAATCCAGATTAAAAATTCTTCACATCGAGGACGAATGTTCTATAAGATATGCTTCTAAAAATGATGCATTGAAATGCATTTTTCTGTAAGTAACTTTAGTTACTAATTAGGAAG
>JAHHUM010001089.1:0-56574 GCA_036173005.1 Crenichthys baileyi | reverse complement strand
TTTTGGGTTTTAAGCTTAGAGTTTGTATTAAAAGTGAAACCAATATTTCTGGCTGCTGTAGACAGTAGACCTTTGTCGTAATGAAAACTTTTGGTGGTGATCTTTTCATATTCATAAAAGGTATTTGCAGGTGGCCAAATGAAGGTAAACCTGAGCTTGCTTGTGCTTCTGACTCTGAAACTAGACAAAGGCAAGACACCTCTGTATGGATAGAGTTTTTCACATTTAACTGAGACATGCGCATGCATTTAGGAGAAAGCCTACCCATACAAATATATTACTCATGTACAAAGCGTACTTCACAATGTTTTAGGCGCATGTCGGCATGTGCAAAAATGAACGTTGTGTAAAAGCGTAAAATTTTAGACCTGGCGTGAAAATGCGCAGTAGCCATACCAACTTTTTCAATTGACAATAATAAACCACCATGAACTAAAACTCCCCTAAATACACTGAAATATAACTCAGTTACATTCAGTTTTATTTACTTGATGGCGCATCAAACCTGATGTTTTTTCATGAGTTTGAGCTTTTATGGTTTAGACCCGAGCGATTAAATCACATTTAGCCTTATACAATAACGTAACACACCTCAGTCGGATGTAAACTGTGAAACTTCCTCTGTTTTTGTCACCTGTAGATGGAAATGCTCATCGGTCTGTGCGCTGAGGAGCATAAATGTGAATCATCTAAGAGGAACTCTCATTCTCACTGACAAAGAAAACTGTCGGATCAGCAGATTAATTCCAAACAAGTCAGGTTTGATGATTCCTAAGGTGGACAAAGTGTAGACAATCATACGTCCATAAACAGCTGCGTAAAGTTGTGTGGAATTGTGGAGCAATGGCAGCTTTGGCACAACTGGAGGACATCGCCCATGGAAAAAGTTGGAGGGTGTTTTTTTCAGATATCATACTGATGTGGTGCCACAGGATGATGCATGGCTTACTGGCTGGTTTAGATTGCCCAGGGAAATTATTTTGGAGCTCTGCACGGAGCTAACCTCAGTGTCACAGAGGGAAATCAGGGTGAACCATGCTTCGTCGGTGCCAGTTCAAGTTCTCACTACGCTGCGGTCCTTTCAACCGCCGCTTTCAAAGGGAGCTGACTGATATTTCTGGCATTTAACAGTCATCCCTGAGCCATGCCGTGCCATCCATATGGGTCGGCCTAATCCATGTGTTGCTCAGATATAAAAAGATCCCCTAAACTGTGGCTGTCATTTGCAGCGAGGAGCTTTATTAATGTAATCAGAGCTATGGATTGCACTCATTCTGCTATAATTGCCCCATCTGTAGGTGGATATGAATTTGTGAATAGAAAGTATTTTCATTCAATGTATGTGCAATCTATATGTGATGTACAAATGTGTCTCACTAATGCAATGGTTCATTGTTGGCTCATGATTCCTTTATGCTAGAATAAATAATTATTTTATATTTAATTATAATTATTATAGTTGTGTTGGGAACAAACCTCCGGCTGGCTTCTAGGTGATTTTCTATTTAGTTTTTTGTGACGTCCTGAATGGTTGTAAAGTTTTAAAGTACTACACAGTGTGTATGCTGATAGTCTTTCTAATAGAAATATAGGAGGCATATTCACGTCATTACAGTGATCAGCGTTGAACTATAATTGAGCTCCATGCAGCAAGTGTTTGGATTTGGTACAAACATAATAGAACTAAACGGGTTCGAGCCGACAGACATTTCAATTCAGTCAGGTTTGAGTTGCTGATGTCATTCAGGAAGTTGTTGGTTTGCTGTATTTCATGACAAACATTCCTTATGATGTGTAGACAAAGTCTCTCTTAGCGTTTTTTCCACCAAAAGAAATCGGTTCGGTTTTTTGACTGTCACAGCACCGTTGCCATAGTTATTTGGACACGTGGTGGGTGCCTTCCAATTATTTATACTACTTTGCATATGTATTCATGGACAGAGACGGGGCAGTCCAAGCGTCACATGCAGCTGCGCTTTATTCACCGCAAATTGGGATGTATGAAGGGTACATGTGGGTTACATGTGTATGCACGGTTTCGTACATATGAATTTTTTTGTGCTCCACCAGTTTCAGAATTTCCCCCTACCACAAACTTATAGTATACATGAGGCCCCAGAGTTGTTTGCTTCATGCAAATTCCTGAAAAAATAAAAATGCTGTCGGCTAAAACCTGGTGGTAATTTTGGCACAGGAGAAAAAAAATTAATAACTTGTTGTGCAGATGGATTTACAAGAAATCACAGGTCATAAATCACAGGTGAGGCAGTGTCACGTTGAATGAGTCAAGTCAATGACAATAACGAAAAGCCAAGAATTTGAAATAGCCCAAACAGATAAGGGCAGGAGTTACTCAGGATGCATGGACAAACAGCAAGGAATGAAAGAAAACCAGGTGCCTAAAATACTAGGGAGGAGTAATTGCCGGAATGTCAAACAGATTAGTTAATTAAGGGAATGAATGTCAGCTGTGGCGGGAGCTGGACTAAGAAGCATAGGGAAACAGAATGATTACACAAGGATCTGGGGAACATTAACACAGAAAACCTTAAAAGACAAATTAAACACTACAACACAAATCAAAATCTAAACACATAAATTTATAAATAAAGTGTTTCAAAACATGTCTCAAGTTAGTATACTTTAACTCTATCCACTTTATTTTTTAATTACTCTGTCTTTGATCACTTCACTCCATCTGCTGTGTTTGTACTTGAAGAGAGGACCCACGAGCTGATGCAAAACAGGTGAAAATTGCTTGCATCTAAGGGGCATATTTGCTTCTGCATGTATTTAATGAATCTAGCGTAGGAAAAAAGCAAAAATTGAGAAAATTGCTCTGCTTTGTGAATTTCCAATTTAGTTGGTGCAAAAACTCCGATGGAGATGGGATTTTGCAATTTTTTGTTTTTTCAAAGTTTTTTAAAGGCCAACGAGAAGTTTTCAGAGTCACTAAAGCAAAGCCAAAGTGCAAACCAAGAATGTGGTTTTCTGTCATTTTCTCCAGGCTGTTATCACAATCAGCAGAATGCACATCCATGGCTGCCAGATACTCTGCCTTTGACGTGCTCATCCATCATGACAATAATAAATTCCACTTTTATTTCCGATTAAAATCCTTCTAATAGCATTGTGGTTACATCAATTTAGTGAAAAAATGCTTTTTAGGCGAGAACATTTGCACTGAAGCATTTAGAGGGATTAAAATCGGGCTCCTTGCACATTGGCTCCAAGTGCAAACAAAGAAGGACTGATAAGTAAGTAGCCTCAGAAAGCTTTATGCCTTTGCATGGGTGTGCAAGTATGTTGGAGCACCACTGCCTGCTTTTAAATGTCTGCAGCTGTCCTCTATATCTACGCTGTGGACTCTGAAGACACTAATTATGTAAATCTCCAGCTCATTGTGTTCCTCATCTTTTCTATCTCTTTCCTGAGAGACCGAGATGCAGAGAAGGTTAGGGCATCGCTTCTTTCATTTGACAGCTGACTGGCAAAGGAAAGGCTAGATGCAAGATTATTTTTAATTTGGGGATGACCTCCTTCTATCCTTTATTTCATTAATGGACAGAATTCATGCATACACTTCAGGAATTCATTCAAGAAAATCTAGACATTCAATCACAACTTATCTAAGAGTAAAACGCTGCCAGTGTCTTGACTAACAAGAGGCCTGATAATGTCAGTTATTAAATATGTGTGTACAGGACCATTACAGTAACATTTACAGCACCAGAAGCATTGCTACTCCTTGAACTTTTCCACATTTTCACACTGCAAAATCAGAGTTAAATCTATTTATTGGGATTATATGTGATAAATCAACACAAGGTAATGCCCAGTTGAAGGAAAACTCACTTGTTAGTTTCACTTTACAAGTCTCTCCTCTGTGGAAGCATGCTTACCAAACTTTTCAGACTTTTGTTTGTATGAAAAAAAAAAATACATATATATAATGTTTGGCTTCCACTTTAAAATTCATGTACCGCTTTTTGTTGGTCTATCACATAAAATCCCGTTAAAGTACACTGACATTTGAGAGATTGTAATGTAATGTACTCTGACCTCATACATGTTCTGTTCTTCATGTTCCTTTTAAAGGTTTGAAAATCTTTAGGATCACTGATAAGGAACAGGTTCCATATCACATCAGTCAGTATGTCTGCTAAAAAAAAAAAACTCATATGAGTAAAAACCTATGTTTAAACACATTATTTGGGAAGGCATTCAAACATGGATAAATAAATATGGATTATTTTTTCTAATTCATATTGAAAATTACTCATGCAGGCTAAAATACATACAGCTCCAAGTTGCATCTCAAGCTTTTTGTAGCCTTCAACAAGCTTCAATAACACAATATATCGAAACTTGTGCTTCCTATTCTTAATTGTGTTTTGGAGGAGTAAGTAATTTTTTCTTTGTTTGTTAGTTTTGTTTTACAAACTTTCAATGAGTTTAGATTCAGTTTCTTGGTCTTTATATGGAACTAAAAAGGTAAGGACTACACTTGCATAAACACTGACAAATGTAAATACTTCACAATGCTGTTAACAGTTGTCTGTGAAATATTTAGAAACCAATAGATTTTTACAACTGGACTTATTGCACAAGTGGCATCCCATCACAATAAAACACAGGAATTCACTGACCTCCTCAGAGCAACTCAAAAGCAGCCATAATGCCTAGATGTTGGATTTTATACATCTGTGGCCATGGAAGTGATTGGAACACCTGAATTTAATGATTTGGAGAGGTGAGCAAATACCTTTGCTCAAATTTTCCTTGTTTTCTCCTTCGAGGTTTTCATGTTTAGTCACTTGCCTAAGGCCGGTTCAACACAGAATCTAAATTTGCTGAGAGATTTTCAGTTCAAATGGATCCACTTTAATTTAGGACTTTTTAAAATTGTGTGCCTCCCTTCACAAGTCATCACCCAACTGCTACTGGGAGAATGGATGAAAGATTGTGTTGAAATCAGTCAGAAAGTAAATCAATACGTGAGGTGAGGAGAGAACAATTGGTTCTAAGGAGAGACAGCCAGAGATGCCCGAAAGGCAATCAGGAGTCTGTATTAATTATGCAAATGATTTGGATTTGCTACTTCATTAAGCAGCATTTTGAGCGGTTTGATCACAACGGTGGCTCTGTGTAGATTCTTTGTGCATGTGTGTATGAGGGCACACTCTAATTATTGCATATGATAATTACTGTAAAAACATTCTGAAATCAATTAGGCTTTTATCTAGTGGGACATGAGTATATGTTGAAAAATCTTAACTGAATTACATTTATTTATTTTTTATTATTTTTAAATGAAAACAATACTTCAACAATGATTTGCAGAGTAAATACCTTCAGAAGGTAATTTTTTGTAGATATGATTAAAAACAGTAGGTGGGGGCAGAGCTCAGCTGAACTTGCACAAATCCTGATGAATCTTCTGTAAAATGGGAGACTGTTTCTGTAAAACTTGTCCAGGACGGAAATTTCTAAACTACACAATGTGTGACCGCTTTTCCAAACATGGAATGATGATGCCAAGCTAATGATCCTGAGCAGGATTAGGGCAGTCTGGGGAAACTCAAAGATAGCCTGCGGATTCCCTGAAGCCTGTGTCAAAGCAATTTAATGGAAGGGCTGTTAATTTTTTTCCTATTTACTGTCAGCCTCTTTCACACACCTTATTCCGCAGACCCCAAGCTTATTTGCTGGCTAAACAAAGACAAAGAGGGAAAATTTGTTTTCTTTTATCAAGCAAGAATGTAACTGTCAAGCAAAGGTGGACCTCAGTATTCCCAAGTTGTTCTCATTGAGTGTAATTTAAATGAGCAGAAATATGACGGCAAGAGACGCAGGGGTGTGGGGCTGTAAGAGTGTAGCCAAGGCATTTTGCATTGATGTTTCCTCACATTGCATTAATCGATTTGTATTTGTTGTCAGTCTGATCAACAACGCGGTTCCCACTGCAGCTCCATCTCCTCATCTACCGTGTTCCTCTGGAACACGCTCGTTTGACACCATCTGATACAACACTTCACACTCTACAGCTCTGTTACATGCTTCTATTGATTTTCCTCCACCCCACAGACACCCTGAGCAGATTATTCATTACCATCTCACGTCACATGGACAGGCAGCATTTCTTGCATGTGGAAGTTACAGATTCTGCTCGACATCTCAAAGTTTCTGAAGTGTCTGGCTGAATTCCTATTATGTGTGCATGAAGCGAAATAACACATGTACAAAATCTTTATTTTTGGAACAGTGATGCACCTCTTCAAAGCAATTTATTCTTCACGTTTTGTTATGACTTGCGAGATATTGGACCCCAGGATGCAGACAAGGAGGCAGCATGACGGTAAGTAAAACGGTTTAATAACAAAAAAAACTCACTCACTGCAGGACGCAGGAACAAAACAGAAGCAGGCTGGCTTGACAGGCATGGCATGGTCCACAAAACAAGACATGAGTTGACACAATGATTCCGCAATGGCTAAATGAACTGGTGTGTATATATGGAGTGAAAACCAGGTGGTGCAAGAAGACAGATTGAAAAGGTGCAGGTGAACCGGATAAAGATAATTAACAGAACAGAACGTGGCTGGAGCAAGAACAGAGACTCTTGAATACAAACAAAAACTAAAGCATGACCAGAACCAAAAACCAAACTTGACAAAACATGAACAAGACTAAAACATAAGCAGAAAAATAATAAACAAAGCATGATTCAAAAACTGTGAGAAACATGATTCAAAACCTTAACTGTGAAAAACATAAAGAAAAACCAGAAACCAAAAACCAAACAACCCCAAATCATAACAGGTTTATGATTTAAATATGACTGGTCGTAATGCGTTCTGTTAGTCAAATACAAGCGCATCTCAGAAATGACAATATCATTAAAACTTCTGTTTCTTTCTTCGATTTAATGCAGAAATATTTTGGCAACAAAAAGTTAAGTGGAAGGAAAAAGTTTGGTACAAAGCAGGATAGCCACAGTCGTTAGAGTTGTGAAGGGCAGCCCATTCAGAAGTTTGTGGTAGCTTCACAAGCCATGGACTGCAGCTGGAGTCAGTGCTTAGTGAGCCAACACACATAGATCTGTCCAGTACATGAGCTTTAACTATCACATTCCTTGTATTATAGCCACTTCTGACTACTTAGCTTCAATAATAAGTGAGATTATCATTGGAACCACTATTTCCCTGCCATGTACTTTTAACATTACCCACCATATAATCAATGTTGCTGCAGAGATGCAGTCCAATCTCTGTTTACAGTCTGGTCTTTTAATGTCATCAGCTGGAGTTAATAACTTCTGTTTGAAATACCTGCACCCATATAATGTCTTACAATCATTCACTTTACTGTTCCAGAATTATTTTCACAATTTTGTTTATTGATAAAGCATATTCTGACCTGCAAAAAAAACAAACAAAAAAAAAACTATTAGATGATTAGCAACTGTCTGAATAGAGATAAGACACTTTTTACTATTGTGTTCTTAAAGTAAGTGCATTGTGTAGTACATACGATCATCTTGGTTCATAACTGTTTAAGATAAGGATAAATGACCAATCACAGTCTCTCAGGAAGTCTGCGTTTTCAGGTTGTTTTAAAGGCTGCATAACTAAGCTCTATTCTATAAAGGCAATATAGCAAAAAAATCATATCACGTTAGTTTACTGTTATTTTCCTATGAATTAAAAAGTGTTCACAACTTTTTTTAGAATGGTACACCTCACCTCAAGAATAAGGATATTTATTTGCAATGCCCAAAGGATAGGAGTCTATTTTCTTTATCTGAACTGACTGTCCCAACATGATATAGAGCTTAGAAAATCCAGACATTTATACAAATCTTGTGCGGCCCGCAGCCAGTTTATGTTTCATAATAAAACAGCTTGGCGTGGTATATTGGTACAACAAAGATTATAGTTTGAGGTTTTTGGTTTATGTTTTTAATATATGTGCCATCAAGCTGCATGACTTCAGCAAAACTGAGTCTTGTGTACAAATCTGTCTGTCTGTTAATTTCAATTAGTTGGATGGGTGAACGAATAGGGGTGTTTCAGTCATGTCCACTGCCACTGGTGCTCAAAATCAACTACCTACGCAAAGGAAACTCTGACTGCTTCAGCATACCAAGAGATTTTGGATAACTGCATGTTCCCAACCTTGTGGGAGCAGGGTGATGATTGCAAAAAGCAAGGTACATAAAGATCAGAGTTTGGTGTGGATGAGCTTGTTGATGAGTCCTGACCTCAACTCAAGCTTGGTCTCCTCGTCCAACATCAGTTTATTACCTCACAAATGTGCGTCTGGAAGAATGGTCAAAAACTCCCATTAACATGCTCCTAAACCTTGTGGACAGCCTTACCAGAAGAGCTGAAGCTGTTATAGCTGCAAAGGGTGGACTAACATTATATTAAACCCCATGGATTAGGAATAGGACGTCACTTAAATTCATATGCGAGTTAAGGCAGACGAGCGAATACTTTTGGCAACATAGTGTATATAGAGGATCTTTCCTCCTTAAATCAGCTTAAGGTCTGATCTGTTAGCTTACAGACTTATTGAGGAGCTAAGATCAACTTTGGCCTTCTACACAAAGCCGATTTTAACTTCTGGGAAAGGGGTCCACTGCAGTAGGGTGAAAGCAACATTACTGCAGTCATCTGAATTCACTTTGTCAGACACATTGACAAAATAGATGAGAAAGATTGCGCTAATTTAGGCAATTATATCACAAATAACCCAAAACTAATCCATCTGTCACCTCTGGTGTGCTTTGAAGAGTTTTTTTTAAGGTGATGATGGGTTAAGGTAATACTGCCATAAGAACATAATCAAGTGTTGGAGAACATGTCCTGGCAAAAAAATATTCAGCTAAATTACACCCTAAAAAGAACGATTATGCAGCCAAGTGGTAGCAGCAACAATTTTGATCTGTAATGAACACGGCATAACAATAAGAAAATCAACCTGTGAGAGCAAGGCTCTGCCGAGGTGTTCAGGATACTTTAATTGCAGCCTTCAGCTCATCTGCGTGATTGGGTCATCTTCTCATCTTCGTTTTGACAATCATCCACGGATTCTCTGTGGGGTTTAGGTCATGCCAGTTTGACAGCTAATTAAGCACAGTGATACCATGGTCATTGAAGCAGACATCGGTACTTTAGGCAGTTGCAAAGTCCTGGTAGAAAATGATACCATCATCTCCATAAAGCGTGTCAGCAAAGCAAAGCATTAAGTGCTGCGCCAACACTGTCAGAGCAAGATACCTCAAATCCTCACCGATTATGGAAACTTCACATAAGACCTCAAGCAACTTGGAATCTTTGAATCTCAATTTTTCTTTCCAGTAAACATTCAGCAAGCTTCTATGGCAATGACCTGTGGCTGACTCTCCTTTATGAAGGGTAACCATGAGAACTGCCAAGTCAGCAGCCTTCCCTGATTTTGTAAAAATATGTCTAGATCAAAATCATTTTTGTCTAATGTTTACAATATTTATGTATAAATAGTTTCATTTTTTAAGCTAAGTTCCAAATTGTTGGGATTCAGCTTAAAGGAGCAATTTGACTTTTTTGTGTGAAAGAAAAAATTATAAAGATGAAAAAACATTTTATGCAATTTTTTTTATTGGTTTTTTTTACAGACGTTTGTCACAACAAAGTCAGCGTGAGCATCTTTTAGTTCAGTACATACTTAGCAATTCATTTGAAAGCAACCAAGAGGACAGTAACCATTTCTTAGCATAAAAGCAGAGGCATTTTTGACATGCAAAACAGGCAGGGTGTCTAAGCAAATCCAAGGCAAGGAGAAATATCAACAGCCCCATGATTAGGGTTCAAATCTCACTCATGTTTACCCATCATTCTCAGCACCTGGAGCCCCATCAGTTACAGATCAAAGAAAGCTGTTGCAATGAAAAAGTGATTTTTGCTCTGAAAACTCACTCAAGGTGAAAAAAAAAAAAAAAAAACCATGAACAGCTCTGAAATTTCATTTTTGAGTGCAATTTTTCTAAATGATTTCTTAACAGATTTTAAAACTGCAACATTCAAGTCTTTCTAGTAACCCAGCATGGTGATTGGTCAAAAAACAAAATAAACACAGATTTCAACTCTATTATGTAAAATTCTTTAAATGCCATTTGATATGTGAGTGATAGGCCTAAACACAAGAAAATCTGACCTCAATTTTTATAACCCAATATTTTAAAAAGGTTCAAGATGAGAAGATGTTTGGTCAATCAAAAAGAAGCTACACATTCTATTAACTTAATGAAACATTACAACCTTGCATTTTAAGCCGTCTTAGTTATTACAGTGCAGTTACTGTTCATGAGTTCAAACACTGGCCACACGTACTAAAACTGTGGAAAAATGAACACTATTGATCTGTTACAGTATGATTTATTTTAGTTTAAGACACAGCAGAATTTCAGATGCATATTTAAGTGCTAACCTTACAGAATTTAATGTCTAGTCTGAACGGTGTTATATGATCCAGGTTCAACAGAACTCCCCCAGTATTTGGTCCCTGAGGGAGATTATTATATGTCCTCCTGCTAACAGACAGAGGCCAAAAGAAGAGAAAATACTAGAAAAAAAAATACAAGGTAAAGGAAAATCACCAGACAGACAAAATGAACCTCCAACAAACAGACCAAAGCAGTGTTAAGACAGAGGTTGATTGGAGTAAATGGGCTGAGTCCATCTTCTGTCAGGGGACCACTGCATCCATCTGTAAGCCTGTTCATCCACCTGTCCAGCCACCTCCCTTACTGTGGTGTTTCACTTGAGCAGAGCCTTTATGTCTTCCCTCTCAGCAGCTTCAAAGGCACTGCAGCCGTCTGGGCCTTTCTGGTTTTTGTCAGCTCCCTGCAGAGGTGAAGGGACATGAATATTAAAACTGCTTAATAGGTGCACAGAGTCCTACTCGCATCTGGTCAGGGGTTATTTGGGACTCTTTACATCCAAACACTCAACATAAAGAGAAGTCTAATATGATGCGGGATTACAAGCAAAAGGTTGATTTCACAATCAGTTACAAACAGTTTGTACTATGAAAAGGGTCTCTGCAAATCATACTTCCTACTCCAAAGCAGAAAACTTTTAAATTTGCCAAATTTAATTTGGCAAAGTCAGACTGAGTCATTGAATAAAGCAATCGAAAGTAAACAGACATCAACAAGCTTAATTCTGGCCAGTTATTTGACCAGTCTTCTAAGAATTAGAGGAGTTTATTTAAATTGGTTGTTTTTTGGCAATAACCCAACATTTAGGGATAGTCTACAGATTTCTTGAGTTGAGGTCAGGGTCATCATGTAGTGAGGTGGAAAAATTTTGACATGCACCTTTGTTTTCAGTATTCCATATACTTTGTGCAAAACATGAGTACCACTGGCAGCAAAACTGCTCCACACCATGATGCTGCCACTACCATGCTTGTCAACCACCTTTCACTCCTACAAGCATACGTTTTGCAATTGGTCAGATGGCTCAGTCTTCGTCTTGTGTGACTAAAGAACAATATCCAGAAGACATCTGGTTTGTCCGTATGTCAGCTGCTACTTTCTGTCAAGTTTAAAGTTGTCGATGTTGGAGAAGGGGCTTTTTTTATGGTCTCTCAGTCCATTCTGATGTAAAACTCAGACTTCATTGTAGACTTTGTGGTTCCTGTGTTTTTCCTGATTATAATAAGCAATTTTCTTATATTAGAGTTGGTCAACAATTTTACATTGCTGCAAACTTGCTAAAAAAATTATATTTTCTCTACCATCATTCAGGTTTAGGAAAAACGTTAAAAGCTTTAAATAAAATGACATGAGTATGTAAACGTCTGACTGGAACTATGCTAGTCCAGAGTTTATGGTCTGGACTCTGCAGATTAGATTTGAACTTTTAGGTTTAAAATATATAAGAATCACGGTGTTCCTCTGGTGAAGAAGTTCCAAGTCATTATCACTTTGATAAAACACAGAAAAGCTTTAGGGATAACAGTGTTTGGAATGCAAAACATGCAGAATGGCGGCACTCTGTTAAACATAACCCGGCTACCCCTGTCTTGGTTGCTTTCTTCAAATCTGTGGCAAATGGCCCCAGGCATTTGTAGAAGAGGTCCCTGGCTATTTTAAAAATGCAACACAAACAAGCTTTCACTTCTACTCTTCTCTGACTCCATCACTGACGACTTGCTGGTCTGTCTTAATCCAAAACACCTCACACAAAACACCTGAGAGATGCTAAGGTCCAAATCCATTTAAGCCCGGAGCGATAACAGAATCAATGTGGAAGCGCAAAGTGGGGACATCATGATTTGGATCACAGAGAACCAAAAACCTCCATGCAATAACTGATAGGGAATGAGACAGCAGCAGCATTCACTTGTGCTGACAACAGATGTAAGGGGTGACGTCGGGAGGAGCATGAAGTGCAGAGAGAGATTGCACTGTTTGAGCTGCCAACGTCACCCTCTTAACAGAGGAGCTTACAGATACGAGGCAGACAGAACTTATTGTTGCGTGGAGGAGCAGGCCATCGACAACAACGGGACCCGGTTCAAGCGCCCGACAGCGCGTTGCAGTGTTGTCGTCAGAGTGCAAATTCCACGCTTCAAGAGCAGCAGAGCGTATCCAGAGTTGGAGATTTAGCAGGGCTGGATACCCTGTCAGATCTACATCTCTAATTGGCCAGGAGATGAAAGACGGCGTAAAAGGGACTTTTGTCGATTCACAACATGACTCACAGTTCCTAGAACCATGCACCTGTCATCACTCAAGTTAAGGCTCCGTCTTACAGTACCTAAAGTATGACAACTCTAAAGATTCTTGGATTTTCTTTCTAATTAAACAAAGCATTAACACTTGATCAAATATGCAAATGTGCCCAACTTTCTTGGTACCCTTAAAGAGATTACAACTTCTTGGATTATAGTCATGTTTTAAACACTTTCTGATTCTACTCAGAATCAGAAAGTGCCTTCAAGCTTTTGACGTGCAATTCATCCTATTTAAAAAAGGGAACAAACGTGCATACAGCATAGTTTTATTCAGCTTGCGCAACCAAACACAGATTAGAGGAAGCAAAGGCGAGAGCTGTTTGAGGAGTGCAGAAAGATCATTTTAAACCTCAGGTGCACCTTTAACCTGTCCTGCATCTAAAACGATTTAATTTCCTCCTAGGGGCATGACAAAGTTGATCTCTATATTAATGACTGTATGATTGTTATAGAAGTTTATATGTTCATTTACTTGACTATTTAGGGGGTGGATCCCTGCACGACGGAGCCGCTTGAGGCTTCAGGTTAGAGCGAATGTCTTCTTAGAGCTCTCTGCCCCTGATGCACAAATTACTACAAACTATATATTTTAAGTTACTTAAAACAAAATCTAAGATTTTGAAGAAAGCTACACCAATTCAACAAGTTTTCCTAAAACTGTAAAAGATTTCACAGTTCATGAAAGATTCAAATGCAAAAATACTGGAACAGAGTGGGACGTGCAAGCTTCCACTACAGACTGTTAGAGTGAAGCTCTATAAACGTCATGGTTATCTTTCCTGTACTTTAGAAATACTCAAGAGGGTTGCCTCTGTGTGACTCATCTTACCTGAGACAGGAACGAGTCCTGGACAGAAACCAAAACACATTTTCTCTGATAGTGTTTGTGTGCTCTCCTGATATAGGCTGTCTTATCCAACTTTAAGCAAACACTTGTAAGCCAACGTAAACACCGTGATAAGGTGTTTGTTGTGTCAGTAAATCTTTCCTATTGCTGCTGCATATCGGGTACACGGTAAACAATCTTTGGACACACTGTTGAGTTCAGTGACTGAAGGGGTGAACAAAAAGATAAGAAGAAGATCCATTTCCCGGTTGTTTTCTTTCCAGCTCTGGGGAAGTCATTAGTGGCTGGTTCAAAATGATACCTAGTAACTTAGGCCTCATTTAATCGGAAGGCTGCAGCAGTATACCTCGACTTTCGCCCTTTCACTATCAATACTCTTCCTCCTAGGGAGCTAACAAGCTGAGTGAAGCCCACAACTGTATACCTTGTGTTCACCATGATATTTCACCAAACATCATAATAATAAACATCTTTTTCAACCGGCTACTACACATAACCAACTGAAACATAGCACTCATAAATATATGTGCCGCATGATAATTTACAGCCCTGCAAGAACATTCAGACAGCAAGACTGGGGAGTGCATTTGTGTTCAGCCTCTTTTACTTTGATATCAAAAATAAAATTGTAAAACTAATGTTTTTTCATCAAGTTATCCAATTAAAAAAGTCCCCTAGTGTGTCATTGTATCTCTAGTAAAAACATGATATAAATCCAGTTGTTGCATGAAGGCTTAGATGTTTTTTGAAGAACATTAGTAAAAACAGGATCATCATGGCTACAATGTAGCCACAGCTATACAAATGCAGGCTATTTACACTCCACACATTTGACCTTGTATATGCTGCCTTCCAGTTGTATTCGGAAGTCAGAATTTCCGACCTTCGAGTAGAAAATTTCAACTGGAACGCCCCCAAAACTTGGGCTTACGAGTCGCAAAGTTGGAGCAACACGACCGTACCCGATTTCCGGATTCAAGATGGCTGCTCCTCAAAACAGTATGTAAGACTTTCTTATTTTCACAGTTTTTAGCAGTTCTTTGTTATATATGTAACATTTAGGCAGTCATACACAAACTACTTTTCAGTGTTTAATAAGAGATGTTTTACGGCTGTTTATGCGCACAAAATACTGTGTAGAGCAGAGTCATTGTTGTTGTAACAGTGGCCATATTCGAGCAAGGAAGAATACGAGCATCCATGCTTTTTTTACTTCGGACAAGTGGAAAACTGGAGCGCCATCAAGACGTTACTTCAGTTTCGAGTTCAGAGGTAAATATAAAGCAGTAATAGAAGAGTAACAACAAGTTCTCTATTTAAACAAAGCATTAAATGCCATACGGCAAACAGCATCTGAAAGGTGTTCTGGTGAGATGAATTCGAAATTTGAACTTGAGATGAAATTTTGGACCTACATGCAAAACACTGTGTGGCAGCAAACCAATATCACTCAATCATCTGAAACATGGTGGCGTCAGCTTCAGGCTGTGGGGATGTTTTCCTACAGCAGGGTAGCTGGTCAGAGTTGATGGATGGAGCTCAATACAGGTCAACTGAGAAAGAAAACCTACTGCAGGCTGAAAAAGATCTGAGACTGGGATGGAGGTTCAACCTCCAACAGGACAATGAGCCTATACACACAATCCGAGCTACAATGGGCTGGCATAGATTAATGCATAATAATCTGTTAAAATGGCCCATTAAAAAATTTATTTAAAAAGAGTTCAGTGTGACTGCATTTCCCATTGATACAATTTTTCACATGCAATATTCAATGTAGTTCTTTAAACACTCCTGTATTTATGTTGTATTGCCTAGGTGACAAGGTTTTATATTTTAACTTCAATGAGACTTTTACCTGGATTAAAAAAAAAAGTAATTCTGTGGCAAAACATAAAAATTGATGCTCAGATGGTATCCATGTAATCTGACTTAGCTTGATCGAATATGCACAGAATGGGCATTCTTTAAATGTTTAAAACTGGTAGAAACAGCCCCAAACAGACTTGGAGGTGTAATTGTGGCAAAATGTGTTATCAAATACAAACCCCATTACAGTTCACTTAAATTCGAGGTTTTAACACGAGGAAATGTGAAGATATTCAAGGAGTACGAGTACATTTGCAAAGTGCTGTAATTTTACAGCTGAAATAAAAACTGTAGCCCATCCTCTTGTTCCTGCTTCTCAAGAACCAGCAAGCCATCCCCAGTGGCAGTCCAGCTCAGTCACACACACACCCTAACACCCCTCACAGTAATGAGCTTTTCTCAACCTGAATAATGATCCCTCATGAACACTTCACTGTCCAAACATTATCCGGTCATCAAGAAACCGGTGGCCAAGTGAGACTAAGCCTGATGAATAAAAATATACTCCCAGGGTGTCTGCAGCCAAACCGAAGAGCATCATCATCATCCGGGATTTTCGGACCACTCAAAACCTCACTGGGTCAGTAACCCAACACTCCTGACCTGCCAAAGTGTCCATTAAGTTTTCATTAAGCCCCTATTGAATACAATTTAATGGTCTGCCGTGTAAACATATTTTCTTATTGGCCAACAGCTTCAGTCAGAAGCTATTTAAAACGCAACACCGAGTATTGACCTTTTACAACATCTAGCAAAAAGTGAACGATCGATACCTGCTAGATCTGTTTTGAAGCAGAGTCCTAACATAACTCTACCTAATATTGCTGGTAATAAATGAAGAAAAACAGAAATAAGAGCAACATTCAAAACAAGAGTTGTATGAGTAAAGGAGAATAAGGTAGGCTCATATTTCACAGCTGTTGTGTTTTCAGCAACATTTACTAGTCAAACTGAAGATTTGTTTTTAATTTTGAAACCATTTTTCACTCCCCACCAATGGGAAGTGGGCAAATCTTTAAAAGGAAAGATGATGGAGGAACTAACTATACATACTAAAACTTTATTTCTTCCCAGTCATGCACATAGTTCCTCACAAAAGCAACAGATGTGGAAGTCATTTTAAAGTATGAATCTTGGTTTGCCCTTTCCCTTCATTGTAGACTCATTTAGCTGCCTACAGTCTCTGGAAACTGTATTCCATATTTATGGCCAACATCTTACAGCTGGGCCACCTTTTGAATAAAAAGCACATTTCATAATTTATTACCTACAGCAATGCACCATACAGTTAGGGGGCAGGTGTCAACTCCCATGAAGCATTGGGAAACCAAGCAATTTCTGTCTGCATAGCCAACAGTCATAATCCAGTATTCTCAGTGTGCTCCGTTTTATTCACTGCGGTGTGGTGTCAGTCGGGCTACGGGTGCAACCAGACACAGCTGATACACAGCAGCACAGCCAACCATGCAGCTCTGGGACAATCTGTTAATCTCAAGTCGCAGCACGCCGGTTTTTAGAGTGGATAGCTGTATATGTATTAAGATCTGGTCCCCGTAGTGACCGTTTACCTTTTGGCTGCACCTGGATGATAATTCTGTCAAATGCTTTTTGGTCACAACCGTCCTTCTGGAGAACATTTTCTGGCCCCATCTAATTTGTTAGTGCAACCCATAACCTTTAATGCTTAAAGTCAATCTGCTTTTTGACCCAGATTTACAGAACTTCAAATATTTCTTTGTAAATTGGCCTTTAAATCAAGTTAATGTTTTATCAGGTGATATGTGAACATTTCACAGACATCAAAAAACATTGCCCAGATCTCATATGTATAGAAATGCAAAAGTGGTTGAGGAGAGCAAGCTGGACAGTAAATGAAAAGGGAAAGGGGTCAATAATGGCAGGAATGCAGCCTGTGTTGTACTTCTGCAACTTTGAAGAAGATAGTAGCTTTTTATAAATAGGTAAGACCTCGGCATACTACACGTTTACTCTCTGGGCTCTTCGATTGTATCTCAGGTTTTCAACCAATATGTCAGACTATGTCTTGTCTTAAAATTCTGCAAACGACACACTGCTAAAGCCAAGAAAGGAGAAAAAAAATGATTATTAATGTTGGCGTTTCTCCACTTCCTTCAGTCTTTGAGCTGACAGCTGATGACCAGATGACAGCAGTTGCCAGCTGGATGCTCACTGATTATGCTGGATAGTTAAAGCCTGGCTATAGAAAAAAATAACTTAATGTTCTCCTCGCCGAAAAAAAAAAAAGTTCTACAAACATCTTTTTACGAGTTCAATTCCCAAACCAGTTTGTGGGAGCGATCCTTTATTCAGGCTGAGAAAGGGCTGTTATTTTCTCATTTAATAGCTATCCGTTCATCTCTCTCCAGCAAATACACAACACATAGCCTTTGACTAAAGCATGGCGTCATACAGTCTTTCACAATGTGGCTTCCTTTCTTGCAGTATAGCAGCGCTAAGCCTTAATCTGAAAAACTACCAGCTTTTGAGATTATTATCAATTTACAAGCTGCTTGCTACCAAGTCTGGAGAATTAGAAATCCCATCGCTAATAATCTTCAACCTTTATGTAGTAGATGACATGTACCCTTAGCAATACAAAGCTGGTTTAACTGCCTTCTTTTTAATACAAAAATAAAACAGGAAATGTGTCATTGTCTGTCAACTCATGCATGTAGTTGAGTCAAACAGTTAGGTAAGACAAAGGCAAAAGATACAACCCAATCACTAAGAAATGGCAGCTTCTTATTGTAGCGTATTTAAAAAAAAGTGCATGAATTTATTTCCCATGACTGGAGGACGCAGTTATATTAGCCATTTATTATGAGGTGCCCGTTATTCAGTCGAAGTGTTACAGTCGACGCCAGCTGCACCCTGCGCCAATCGCAGCTGCAATCTCTCCTCAAAACTATGACTTCAATATTAACGTGGCAGCGTACTGAAGGTTTTAAGATCTATGGCAAAGACCTAATAAAGGCGGAGATGGAAGGAGAATTTTAGATGAAGTAAAGGGCTGTGCAAATATGAATGACGCTAATAGACAAGAACAGCAGCATGTTATGCAATGCTCTTTGAACATTCTAGCACAGCCTCCACAGATCTGTGTTAAAGGGCCTTTTGTCTAACAAGTTACCTCATCAGCACTCACTGTGGAGCATCTGACACGTCAACAAGCATGGATGAGTGAAAGACATTGGAGAATATCTGTTTGCATATTCATTCATGAACGCATGCATGCAGAAATGGAGGTACCAACCTTCTCTATCAGGATCTTGACACATTGGAGGTGACCCTCATAACAGGCAGAGATCAGTGGAGTGAGGCCATGCTTGTCTGGAACCTGTTGAGATGAAATGAGGTAAAAATGGTTCTTGAAGTCTTCTTTAAGTATACCAGCAGCCTGTACTGTGCTCTGGTCAGAAGACACAAAATGGAGCTCTCTGTCTACAAAACATAACAAGTGGCAGAAAACTAACACTAAAACTATCATCCTGAACCCACCATGCGCCAGGTATTATGGTGGCTGGTGGCGGCTTCAGGTTTGCAGATGTTTTTCTTGAAGAGGTTACCACTATCATATACATGGCTGGTGTTAAAATTAATCTGTGGGGATGCTTTTCTTAAGCAGGGGCAAATACACTGGTCAGTTATTGGGAAGACAGTCTATTAGAGGCTGCAAAAAACTTCAAACTGGGAAGGAGGACTGCCTTCCAGAAGGAGAGCGGCCCTAAACATAAAGCCACAGCTTCAATGAAATGGTTTACACGTCATATTTGTTTTTTTGAATAGTCCAGTCAAAGTCTAGATCAAATGATATCTCATAATCTGTGGCAAGACTTTTAAATTGATGTTAACATTCAATCTGACTGAGCTTTAGATACTTTGCCAATCATTTAGAAAAAAAAATAATAAAGCAGCTGCTTTTTAAACCTACAGTATCATAGACAGCGTAAAAGTTTGCTTTTTTGACTTTGAGCACTGAGTGAAAAGGAAAGTGGAAGAGATCAGTTATTGTCTGTGGTTATAGAAACCCTGGACAGTAGGCAAATGAATGCAAAAACAGTGTGAGACGCAACAACGGTGTCTCTTACATTGACATCTGCTCCCTTACTAATAAGGTACTCCACCACTTCCGCTTGGCCAAAGTCTGCAGCGTAATGAAGAGGCTTCCTCCCACTTTCCAGGGTCCGATTTACATCTTCAGACTGAAAAAGAGGAAAGAATGTTATTCAGTAGAGATATGCAAACTGTATGCATTCAGCTATGTAGCGAGGGCCCAATGTGCTTAATGGGAACTTCACCTGTTGACACTAAAAGTTTACACAAGTAAAATGCAGGCATCATTTTCTTCCTGTGTCTTTCTGCTTTGCTGTTACTATAACTCAGCCCTGTCAATCAGATACAACTTGGTATGCTTCCTCATTCCCTTACCAAACTAACCTCAAACTGATTTCAAGCAGCTGGCCTCCCAGTGATACCACCAATAACGTTTGACATCTTTCAAAACTACTATTTTAGAGGAATGTCAATATCACTCCACACATGAGCTTGATATTAAACACCTGAGCAGGGGAGGCCAGAGTTATCTGAACTATCTGGCTTAAGAGAGACATTAAAAAAGCAAATCCAATGTTAGTCAGATGCCAATAAAGGGTTAAGTAACTGTATATTATTACTGTATAATAATCATCTGATATGTAAACCCAAGCATTCCAAATATAACAATGTGTCAAGGTTTTTTGTCTTTTATAATTATGTGACAAACCTCCTGACTTATCGACTGATGGAATTCAAATGATAAATAAATTACTCCACTTGACTCAAATCTATCCTTATCAATTGTTATCATAGATATTTTGATTTGCGATAGCAGGAAAATGATATCCCAAGTTCTAGATGGTGTGAATGGCAGCTCCAGTGAATACTTATTGGTAAAGAGGTTTTACCATTTCTGAATTCCAATAAGTGTGATAATATATTTCTCACAAAGCCTCATCTGTGACACCCAACTCATTCAAAACCACATCATAATCAACACATCATAATCCACACTTCGACATAATGAACAATTCTTCGTTTTGGAGCATAAGAGTGATGGATAATGAATCTCAGCCTCTTCTATTAGTTTTTAAATGTTACCATCAATGGTTATGGCTCTTGTAAGCTGATAAAAGTGACATAAGGAAGCTGTTTTGTATTCAGATCTTCATAATCACAAGTAAGACAACACTTTTAATGGTTGGAAACTCCAACATTGTTCATAAAGAAATCTGCCCAACTCATTTCTGCCCTAAATAAGAAGTGGTTACCAATTTATATTCACCGTTTGTTCTGGAAATGTATAAGTCAGCAGCATCCAAACTAAATCCGAACATCCTAACAAGTCCGAGTACGTATGTTTTGTTTTTGGAAACCTTGCAGTGACACACCTAAATCAGTGTCGAAACATGTTCTGCAGCTCCTAAAATTACTAAGCACAGTCTACAAGGAGAGACAGAGAAGACATTTTTTGGCTTCTTCTGGACAATAAAGATTTTAGGTTTGTTTGGATCTGCCTGCGAATTTAGATTTTGACCCATTGCATTTTTTTTATAAACACAAAGAAAAATGTGCCACGGGTTCTTTGATAGCTATAGTAGTTTTGAATCCAACATAAAAAGTGTATCCAGCCACATGCTCTTGGTTCATAGAAACATTGTGAGAGTTCGTTAAAAAAAAATAAATAAAATTTTTTTATATTTGACAAGCTGATCAATATTCGGAACTGATCAAAGACAAATAAGCCAATTTGTAATTAACTGGTAGAGCTCTCTTTTAGCACACTTTAACTTGTGTGAATAGGCAAATGAAGCAGTTATCTTTTTTAAATTATTGCTATGTCAAGAAGTGAGACTCAGCAATCAGATCTTGGTTAATCCATCCAATAATATGAACCACTTTTGCTCCATGTTTCTCATTCTTGCTGCTGAATGCATCCCGAGTCTTTAGTCGCCTCTCAGGGTAAATGGTGTCTGGGATGGCTTTACAGCCAAAGACTAATCTCTATATTTTGCCGTTTTACAGCAATGAATAAATAATGGTAGCCTAAAATATCTAAAAACAATGTATTAACATTACATTTAAACAAACATTGCATAAAATGCAACAGCCTGATATTGTTAATGCAAATCACAATTAGATTTTGTTTTTTATGCCAAAAAGGAAAAAAATCTAAATTTGGCTGCATGTAAGAGACTTTTTTAACTAGACACATATATCCAAACTGTTTGCTTTTCCTTAAAATTAGATCACTGAATGAAAAAACCTTTGAGTATAATAGGAAAAGAGTCAGTTCTCTACAGAAGATTATTAAATCCTAACTTTCCACAACATTAATAGCAGTTATGTCAACAGTCTATTTATTGGAGTAAGGAACTGAAATGGTTATTGCCTTGGTAGCAGCTTTATGTCATGTTTTCAAAGGTGTGAGTGAACATGCAGGTTTAAAAAAAACATTTTAGATGACCTTTGAGGGGTGAAACAATTACAGTATGGCTACATTTTGCAGAAAAACATGTTTTGTTCTATTTGGTCCTAACAAAATTCAAGCAAATAACAGATTAGAGAAGTGGTGTTTTTTTTCTTAAACCCATTCCTCAATTTTTACTTACAATCAATTTGCTGCCTTGCCTTTCTCCAAATACATAAACCTTGTGTGGACTGGGGAGTGCAAAGGCAAACAAACTCCCAGTGAATTAAATGCTCACCGCTAAAACAAGGCAGTGAAAATGTATACTCCGTGTTCAGAGTGCAGTCATCAGAGTAAAATGTAGAAAGAAGTCTATTACAGTGGAGACGTTGTCCATGTTTAACCATTGCATCAAGCAAGCTTAAGCTGGTATCTGCCCCCCCCCCCCACCTCAAATGTAAAGTTTTGAGCATGCTTTGTTCAAAATTACATAAAATGTTTTTTTCAGATCGAAAAGAAAAGCCCTTCAACTTCCTTTTTTTTTTTCAAATGCTTCTTTGTGTACAAACCTCTAAATAGAAACCATCACAGATTCTGGACTCCAGAGGGCAAGCAAACTGGTTGCACATGTAACATAAAATATGTCTAGGGCAACCATTATTTCCCCATGGTTCTACTGGTGCGCCTTTCATTTTGCATGTCTTTTTCCATGCAAAGACATGGGAGTTTTTCTGCCTGTAAAACATGCAGAAATAAAGTACACTACATGAGTCAAATCCTCAACCTGTTGCCTGCCCTCGCACTGCCTCCACTTAATGCTAAGTTTACTTTTAGTCCATTGTATGTGGTCTTCAGGTTGATCTGGTTTGTCTGTTTAATTTACCAGCTTTTCAGGTAAACTCAGACACCTTCCTTCAACACGTCCAAATGCCAGCCTGAAAAATGTGTTCTAACCCTTATTACAATAGCATACAGAATCTTTCTGCTGGTAAAAACACAACTGCCTCATTGCTGGGTGAACCAAGTGTTTGTGCTGCAGTCTAATCAACTAACATATTTAGGAGTGTTATTGTTACGGTTATTGTCCATTCACTAGCATTCCCAATGAAAGTTTGACAAATGCGAAGAATCGAAATCATGAATCACAAGAGTCTCAAAACAGCACCTAAGTAGGCACTTATCTTAACGTTGATTTCAAAAGGACCAACATTGGAATATTAAGTGCTTTAAACCTTTCCTACCACATTTTGTACCTAAATGAGGGAGGCTTCACATGATAGTTATTTTATGCCTTTTCCAGTGATAGTACTGATTAAGATACATTTTTGCAAAACTGTCAGAACGATATATAACTGATAATAGCAGTGGTATCAGTATGTAAATTAACTAAGGCAAATACATTTTTTACTCCCTAGCATAGACAGTCATTTTTTTTTTAAATAATCTTTATCTGTAATAATTAACAATAGAAAACAAACCAAACAATATATATGCATAACACGAAATTAGCCAGGCCCAGCATAAACAAAAAGAAAAGCCAGAGTCGCAGTACTTTGAAAGATGCCAAAGAACCACATGTCAAAAAAAAAAATTAAGGCAGCAAATCATTCATAATTTTAATTGGGAACAAGCCCATAGGGTTATTTTTGCATTATGTTTAGATGAAAAATCAGATTGTAAACATACATTGATAAAATTCAATCAAGTAAACAAACAAACAAAAAACGACTCTCTTCAAAAATTTACATTTGTGTATGCAGAAATTAGCTTGGATGAGTAATAAATTAATAAAGAAATCATTTGGATTCATTTAGCCACTTCGTCGAAACCCACACAGGACATGTTTCCAGTACAGTAGAAAGTTTGCTGATTTTTAAAATCAACATAGTTGCAAAAATGTAGCCAAATACCTTGGAATGAGGACACATCCAAAACATATGAGAGAGATTAGGGAGAAAGATCACAGAGAGTGCAGTTTACAGCAATGTTGGAGATTCATTTCTTTAGGTAGTTTTTAGCATGAAAATCCTGTGTATGAGTTTAAATAACACTTGTTTTACGTTATTATTGATAAGTTTACAGAGTAATGATACATTTTACACGGATAAGCCCACCGTGTTCAAGGCGACAGCTGAGATCCCCGCCCACCAACTTCAACAGACATTGCTGGGTCTTTGGCCTGTCAGGTTGGTTAGCCAGCTAGCTTTTGGCTACACATCTAACATAATTTTAACCTCCCGCTAATCTCCTGAAAACATAAGGGATTCATTAAAACCAGATATGTTAAGTGCAAACAATTAACTTGCTGCTGCTGTAGCATAAGCATGAGAGTTATTAGCAGGCGCTGCTGTTAGCTAGCCTACCAACAGGTTGCTTCAAGATAATCACCGTGTATGCTGCTCAACATTAGCCACCCTGTGGCTAATTTTTAAACGATAAAGACTCGTCGCTATCGTTTAAAATGATATACTATTATCTAGTTGTAACCAAAACAGCAAATACATGTTTAATTTTACGCACTGCAACGTGTAAACAGGATTTAGGTGTATGCTAACAGAAGCATGTTTGGAGAAGGGGGTTTAAATGTTCACACCAGTGAAATAATTTCAAATTGGTATTACAACTTAGGTACTAGAGGAAGATCTTCTGGCTCGCTGACTAAGATTTACAAAAAGTAAAATTAAAAGCAGAAGCGCTGTTAGCTAACTAGCTAGCAAGCAAGGCTACCGAGCCTTTTTTTTTTTTTACTTTCGGCTAAAGCTAACACCTGTCAGAAAACTACACTGGCTGACAGCTAAACAACATTCTTACCGTAACGAACTTGGCTTTAACCTCGTCCATGTCACCGGTTTTCAATGCCCACATCAGTTCTTTATCTCCCATCTTCTTGTGTACAGCACCTTCCTTGTTATGCAGTAAAAAGTTAGCTCGCTAACGGTGGACTAACACTCTTCTTATCGCTGCTATTAATAACGCCGAAGAGCTGGTCTGAAAATAAAGCAGCTTAAATACACAGCGTGGCAAAGTTTCCTTAGATGTTCCAACGCAGTCGATGATTGACAAGCAAAAATTGGTCCTACAGAAGTTCTAAAAGACAAAAGTGGCAAAAAGGGGATCCGCCTTTCTGCACACCAGAAATGTTTCCGACACCGTTACCCGGAAGGTAACATTTGAGGTGGCTTTCAGGTGCTGACGTTAAATTGAATGAATCGGAAGTTTTTCACCATTTTCAATATTCGCCTTGCTTACATGACGTTTCCTGTGACAAAAACGGATTTTATTCACATTTGAAACACAGGCAGTCAGAGAATAATGAACAAATGCTTGCCATAACTATTCCAGCACATGAAACAGGCAAAAGAACCGTAAATTCCGATTAGGCTTGAAAGCATTTCAATATTTCAGAGCTCTGGTTTCACAATATCCAATATAACTTTTGTCTTGTAAAACTATTCTTTTTATTTTCTATTAATTTCACGTTTAATGTTGGAAAACACAAGGACAACACACTTTAACCCGCTAATAAAGCCTAAAGGCAGTTTAAAAACCGCATAGCTAAATGGAGATACATGTCACTCAGACCACAGCCTCAACTTTAAATAGCAGTGACCCAACATAGCTCTTGACTCATACTTCCTTTTTTTAATCAAGGTTGCTGCTATAGTTTGTTTCCACCAGAAGTAACTGAAATGTCATGTTTAATAACCTGGATTTATACCTTCATCATAAATTTCCATCTTTCACATGTTTCCATGTTTCACCTAAATTGTGTTTAGAGGTGTCAACAGTTGCAACTCTGGTTATTTTAATAAAACAGGCCTTTCTTTATGTGTGATTACCCTTCACTAAAAATGTGCCCCAATTATAGGTTGTACTTTAATATTTTTATTTAGAGTATGCTGCTGCAAACAAAGAGGAATTTATCTGCAGGCTGTTTACACATATTACTAAGGGTAATAAAGGTACAGTGTGTTGTTTTTATGCTTTTCACTAGAGAATATTAACTTGAATTTGTGAATGCAATGATGATCTGTGTTAATTTACTGCTTCTTCGAGCCCCATATTGATTTTTCTGCAGAATCATGAACCTTTCTAAAGAATTCCTGCCTGTAGACTTATAGGTTAAGGTAAGGCAGTTTTTTTCATTTACACTTGCTCCTTGCATACAAAACGTTTTCTGACATCTCAGGATTTTTAAATGGAAGAATGGATGATGAAATCCCAGCATTCAATGTTATTTTCAGAAACAAATCTCTTACCCTTCTGAACTGTTTGCCAGGACAGACAAAGAGAGAGGTGAACTAATTTTCTGACATTTAATGCAAAGTTAGCACATATAAAAAAAATAAAAGAAAATAAATAATTTCAACATCCCCTATTCTCCTTTATTAAGTTTGCAATATAAATACATGGGATTGCTTCTTTAGTGTGAGGAAGCAATTCCATTTTTAGAAGGGGATCATGGTGTTATCAGAGGCGGAGCCAGAGGGGGGGTTGGGGAGGGGCGGTTGGGGGCACTGGACCCCCTGAAATCGGATTGCCCCCCCCAGGTGCCCCCCCAGATGATTAACATGTTACGACACTAGGTCATTCCTCTACAGTAGTAAGCGCCATGTAACTTCTTCCCCCATTTTCACCGTGTAATGAGGGGAAGGACCAGCTGGTGGCAGTAATGCGCAACTTTAGGTTAGCCTAACCCAAGAAGAAGAAAAGTCACGTAAAGAAGATGAGAGCTGCGAGGAGAAGATGCAGAGGATCACAGCATAGAGGAACACTGTACAACCTGTTTGACTCCAAGATAACATACCAGATAAACAACATCAAAGTAAGTTTAACGGTGGTTTCCTGATGAGGCGACATGAAAAGAAAAAAATGTTGACAAGTACACAATTTTTGGTGTATGTAGGTGCAGAGGTGAGAAGGCAGAGGGTTTGGGCTAGGGAAGGTCCTACGGTTTTCACCGCTCTGTTGATCATGTTTAGTCTCTGTACGTCACACTCACCACAGTATGTTATCCATCATGCCTGCTATTGTAGACCGTCACTTTGATGTTGGATTATCATCTATTTGAAAGCTGTTCAATAAATCGGAGCACCCCCCCAACTTATTTCCCAGTCTGGACATTGTTTTGTAAGCGGGTTGTAACCTGGATCCGCCCAAACCCAGAAGTGACCAAAGAGATGGAACCTGATGGTCGCTACATAATATATATATTTATCTAATACTGGTTACAATAGGATACTGTTACAACTTATATAGTTTCTTTCAACATTATTGATATATTTAGAAATAATATATTATACATTCTATTTACAAACAAGCAACAATATTTCTACAAATAAAAACAGAAACAGCAACATTGATAACAATTACAGTACTTTTAAGTGTGATATTCATTTCTAATCCTCTTTTAATACTTTTTAATGCTTGGACATTGCTTGAACTCCACATTTGGAATATTCCAAAGCTTCATCACAATAGTGTCATTGTTCAAAAGTTGATGCCAAGTGTTTTACATTTTGTCTGTTTTTTGTGTTACGTTGTTAATAAACTGCAAATTATGTACAAAAATCTCATCTCCTGTGTACTTGGTATGTACTTAAACATAAATACAGTTAGAAACTGACTGTTAGAGAAACAAAGTCATCTCATAGTTTGTGGACCCCCTGAGATAGCCTTGCCCCCCCAATAATAAAAGTCTGGCTCCGCCCTTGGGTGTAATCCTGACAGTTTCTCCTCCTTGATCCATTTAAAATGAAATCTTTAGAGCCTGCAGGTGAATGTGCACTGAAAAATAAACAAGAGCAGTAAAGCAACTAATGTATGTACCAGTGTGTGGTCAGGAGAGATGGATTGAAAAACTGTTGATTTTTTTAGCAGGACATGTCTTGTGTATCATAATTTTCAAGGCACCAATGGAACCAGAGCATTCAGTTTAGCAGATGATGGCAGTATTCAACATGAGGGCTGCATTTGATGCCAGTCAAAGACCTGCTCAGTTAGTCTCTGATGCAATAAATCAGCAGAAAGAAACTTTGTAAGATGAGGAAAAAAAAAAAAAATCATAATTTAACTTTGGCATGAAAGATCAAGGGCAGTGTACCCCAATGTTCTTCTTAAAGAAAAACAACTCTAAACAGTTTGTGTTCAGGCTGAAATGTAGGCGATGACAAAAGTTTGTGCACTATCAGAATCAGGAGAACACAAAAAACTGTTGGTTATAAAAAATAAAGGACACAATCCTGCTGAGAGTAAAAATGCCATTAATGACATTCAAGAGCTCCCCCTCCCTCATTCTCCATCATAATATCTCTTTTCAGAGCTCTTTCACACATACAGATATAGACTGATCAGCTGAAGCACAGGTATTAAAACTCTTCTTTCCAAGTATAATGAATTTTCCTTCTTGTTGCAGATATTATGCACAACTGGTTGTAAGGGTAAAAATGATTACTGGCCAGGTTCCGCCTGCTTGTTATGCTAATTATACATATATGGGTACTCAAAGGTTTAGTGACATTGGAATCAATTGCAGTCAACTGCAGCTCTATAAAGTAAGGTGCATTTCATGGCCTACACGCAAAGTGACACCTGGCTGACACTGTACTGGGAAACTGACAACATAAAGAGTGAATATTAATGTTGCAAATGTAACCTTTTATTTTTTTTAATTCAATTCAATTCAGTATATTTATATAGTACCAATTCACAACACATGTCGTCTCAAGGCACTTCACAAAAGTCAGGTACATACATTCCAATGAATCCTAATCATTGAACAGTGCAGTCAGATTCAGTTATTTATTCAAATTGGATAAAAAGTTTTTCTCTCTAAGGAAACCCAGCAGATTGCATCCAGTCAGTGACTTGCAGCATTCCCTCCTCCCGGATGAGCATGTAGAGACAGTGGACAGTCACTGGCGTTGACTTTGCAGCAATGCCTCATACTGAGCATGCATGTAGCGACAGTGGAGAGGAAAAACTCCCTTTTAACAGGAAGAAACTTCCAGCAGAACCAGGCTCAGTGTGAGCGGCCATCTGCCACAACCGACTGGGGGTTAGAGAGAACAGAGCAGAGACACAAAGAGAACAAAGAAACACTGATCCAGGAGTACTTTCTATGGGAAGGAAAAGTAAATGTTAATGGATGTAGCTCCTTTAGTCGTTTCACCTAGAAAGAAAAAACAGATAAACTCTGAGCCAGTTTTCAAGGTTTCAAGGAGTGAAAGAGAGCACATAGAGTTAGTCATAGTAAAAGCTCAGTCAATCGCCATGTCTAGGAGAGAGAAAGGATTAAACACTGAAAGACAGGGCCATGTGGATCATCGGTAGAGGGTGAGCATTAAGTTGTTGCCAGCAGCAGCTCGGATGATCCCCCTCTTCAGAAAGGTGTCGCAGGTAGACACAGATTCAGGCCAGGTGTAGCTTCTAGGAAGAGAAAAGAGAGAGAACAAAGTTAAAAGCTGAAATTACAGCAAATAATGCAAAATTGGAGAGTAGTGTGAGAATGCAGCGAAAAGGGTGAAAGTGGTCACTGTTGGGACCTACAGCCATGGATTTCAACATTAAAACTCCGGTATACACTTTTCTGGAGTTTTCAAAATAAAGTGCATTAACCTTCTTCCGGCACAGCCAAAAACAGGATAACTGCGGACTTCCTGTGACGTCACTACCCAAATAAAAGCACGGCTGTTGCTACATTCGCCCTCTTTCCACACGGCCTCTAGAGGGACCGGTCAGGAAAAGAACAGCGCGCTAATGTCTTTTGCTGGCAAAAAGACATAAACTCTTCAAACTGGATCCAAGAGTGTCATATGATCACGCGATCAAATGCGCAAGTTAAGTATGAGTGAAGCACTGTTTGTGTACCTGGTGATTTCATTCACAAAGAGGGGACATTAAGGTATAAGCGTTGCTTACTTTTTCTCTCGGAGCCTGCAGAAGCAAACTGTGTCGTAGAGAAGCTGTTTCTACAAGCCGAGTCTGGAAGGAAGACAGCAGAGACCGTATCACCGTGGTTACGGTAATGAGGAGGTCAGGTTAGCTGAAAGCTAACTGCTTGTTGACTGTGGACGTTTCTTCAAACTTCGCCCCTTGGACAACGTTTCCTCACCACGGTTCATGAGGTTAGGTTTGGGCAGAACAAGAATAGAAAGATTTAGATTGAAATGATCTAAACGTTTTTCATTTTATGAAGTTTGGTTTTGTTTGTGTTGAACTCAACTATTTTAGTGCTAGCAGATTATCTGCAGCACACGTGCTCAGGTTGTGTTCTTTGTTTGTGTGTTTTTAAAGTTAAGACAAACTTTACTTCAAGGGTGATTTTAAACACAGAAGATTGCTCATAACGCGCTGTTGTAATTATGATTATTGATTAATTACTTAATGTTTATCAATAATTATAATTTAAAAATCATAATTTGACAAAATGAATTTCTTAACCAAATCCTCATTTATTAAATGAAACCAGAGTTATCCTCTGGTGTTGAAATTATGGCTCAAGGCCTCTGATAATTACAATTATTAAATGTCACTGTTTAATCAACAGTTTCTGCCGAAACGTGGGGAACTTTGCCTTATTCTGACTGACAAATCACAAAATAAACACAAAACGCCTTCTCTTTATCTATGTGAAAATTTATTAAATCAATCAGTCTGATACAATCAACTCTCCGATTCAATAATCTTCACCTACTCAAACATGCAAAGTTCTACACAAAAGGGTAAAATATCTAACTAACAAATAAAGCAAAAGAGCAGTGGGTGTGTATGGGATCAAACCAGCGGTTATGGCAAAAATGATAATATGACAAAGGGATATGCTGTTGAATGGAGTTTTGGGGTTAAAACCCCCCAAGCAAAGTTGTAAACTTAGCTTAGACAAAGGGTCATAAACTTTTTGGCGGCAAGCTAGCAAGCAGTAAAGTTTGAGACAAAGAAAATGGTGAATTTCACCATGAGGTTATTATCGCAGTCCAGTTCTACCGCGCAGCTGCGCTCAGGTATTCACACGGTAAAGACACAAACTTGCGAGACTCGGCGGCCTCAGAAATCAACACAGCACATCAAAGTTTCCATACAATGTTGCATGCATATACAATTCAGAAAACACATCCGACTATAAGTAGCAATCCTACTCTACCATACCCAGACTATTCCTAATAAAGAAATAAAAGAAAATAATAAAGGATGGTTTTACTTTTTGGAGCCTTCCTTCAGGGCTGCGAGTGTGAGGGGGAGAGGAGGAGGGGGAAAGTTGGAAGTTAACCTGCGTCCACGGTTAACTTCGGGAAGAGCGGTGAATCTTCATCCTTTGGCCTCCTTGGTGAAAAGGAAAAATATGATCTGACCGTCAGCAGTCGACTAGAACAAAAAACAAGGTGGCGATCCGTCTCCTTGAAACTTTTTTGGTTACGTGTTAAACTCATGCCTTCGATCGGTAAAGTTGAAATTTCTGGCCTTCTTATTCCAGAAATTTCTGTCATGAACGTTCTTTTCGTTGGCCAACAAAGGAGAATAAATGAAGACTCCACATGGGACCTCTTCTTCTCCAGAGGATGCTTCAGTTGCGTGGTAACCGTGTCGAGGTCTCCAGCTGAAGGCGAGGTTTAAAGCGCCTTCCCATATAACCTCGTGTGACGTAAGACCTCTTGTGACGTCAGACTTGGGACGTCCCCGTCCTACCAGCCGCAGTGCCCACTGGGATTTGTAGTGGCGGACAATACTGGATACAAAATGGCCGATGATGTCGGAAGGCCTGGTGGTGTCCAGTAATGTGTAAATGGTCCAATATTCAGCGGTCCAACAGCGCCGTCTGTGCTAGCATTTTAACCCTTATATTAACCGAGGTATTTTAAAAGGTGTGTGTTTGATCCTGGTGCTAAGCTATCAGCCTCCTTTGTTAGCTCAACGCTAACCAGTAAGAACACATGCTTGCTGCTACAGAATATTTAACAGGAAGGTTGTTAGTTTTCAAGCTAGTGAATAATAGTCCCTAAACATTATTTTACTAAATCTGATAACTAAGTGAACACTATTAAGCCCAATTTCTCCAGAAAGATTTTGCTCTTTTCCAAATATTCCCTTAATATTTATTTAAATATTATTTTTATAAATAAAGGCAACTAATTAGACACCGTTGAGAAATTATTCATTATTTTGTTAAAATAATATTTTCTCTGATCTTGCATTGTGAATGGTTGTCTAAAGGTGTGCTGATTATTGCCTAAGTTGGTTCCAACACTAACTTAACTTCATTTGCAGATTCTTCAAGATACTCCTTGGTTCTCAAACATAAATAACATTGTGTGGTAATGTTGCATCACTCTTTTAAAAGATGATTTTCAATCATCTTTAATCAACTTGTTTATATTGTACATAGCCCATTAGTCTTCCTTATTCTTTAATTCTGCTTGGTAGTTTAGTTGGATTGTTTTAGCATAGTAAAGAGTTTGTTGATTGAAATATGTTTGACTTTGAGTTGACTTATTTTTGTTAATAAATTCTTGCATTTTAAGAAATTGTGTGAATTCATTCCATATATGCGCAGTGTTGCTGTTCAATAATGTCAGAGCTTGGCTCACCCTTTTCGATTTTGTCCTAATACCACTGCCTTACAGGGCTGGTATTCACAGGACACCCTTTAACAGACTGAAATATTTGATAAAATATTAAAATATTAATATTAAATGATATTGTCTGATTAATATTCCTTACATCATTATGTCCTCCAGCAGCCTAAGCCTATAGCAGCATAACTACAGAGATAGCTCAGTATAACCTAAGCCACTCTAACTATAAGCTTTATCAAAAAGGAATGTTTTAAGCCTAGCCTTAAAAGTAGACAGTTTGTCCATCTAGAGCCCACTGATGGCCATTGTTCAGAATCAGAATCAGGATCAGCTTTATTGCCAAGTTTGTACATACAAACAAGGAATTTGACTCCGGTACACTTTGCTCTTTGGTTTTTGTTTATGCATTACAGAATAGAATATATATATTTACAATGTACATATATACACATATGTATATAAAATAAAATAAGAAGGTGCATTTGCAACATCTGTATGCTGTTGTTTTGTACTCTATTAAATGTTCAACAGAGAAACAGCCTGGGGGAAGAAACTGTCTCTGTGGCGGCTGGTTTTAGTTAACAGTGCTCTGTAGCGGCGGCCTGAAGGTAAAACTCTGAACAGTTTGTGTGCAGGGTGTGTGGGGTCTGCAGAGATTTTAGCAGCTCTTTTCCTGACCCTAGACCTGTATAAGTCCTGGATGGAGGGAAGGTCAGCCCTGATGATTCTCTCTGCAGTCCTGATTATTTGTTGCAGTCTGGACCTGTCCTGTTTTGTGGATGAGCCAAACCACACTGAGATGGATGAAGACATGACAGACTGAATGATGGCAGTGTAGAAGATGACCAGCAGCTCCTGTGGAAGGTTGTACTTCTTGAGTTGCCTCAGGAAGTACAGTCTCTGCTGGGCCTTCTTCCGAACAGTGTCTTTGTGTGAAGACCATCTCAGGTCCTCAGAGATGGTGGTTCCTAGGAATCTGAAGTGGTCCACAGCCGACACGGTGTTGTTGAGGATGGTGAGGGGGGTGTATGCGGGTGGTGTTTTTCGAAAGTCCACCACCATTTCCACAGTCTTGAGTGGGTTTAATTCCAGGCAGTTCTGACTACACCAGTGTATCAGGCGATCCACCTCCTGTCTGTATGCAGACTCGTCACCGTCCTGGATCAGACCAAAGACAGTGTTGTCATCTGCAAACTTCAGGAGTTTCACGGACGAGTCTGCTGAGGTGCAATCATTAGTGTACAGGGAGAAGAGGAGTGGGGATAGAACCCACCCCTTGGGGGCACCAGTACTTATTGATCTGGTTTGGGAGAAGATGCTCCCCAGTCTCACCTGCTGCTGTCAGTCCGTCAGGAAGCTGTTGATCCACTGACAGGTGGAGGCTGGGACGTTGAGCTGGGTGAGCGTCTGGTATAGGATGTCTGGTATGATGGTGTTGAAGGCCGAGCTGAAGTCTACAAACAGGATCCTGGCGTAGGTCCCTGGGTGGTCGAGGTGTTGCAGGATGAAGTCTAGACCTAAGTTAACAGCATCATCTGCCGACCTGTTTGCTCGGTTAGCAAACTGCAGAGCGTCCAGTAGAGGGCCTATGATGTCTTTCAGGTGCTTCAACACCAGCCGCTCGAAGGATTTCGTGACCACAGACGTCAGGGCTACAGGCCTGTATTCATTTAATCCTAGGATGGTGGGTTTCTTGGGCACTGGGATGATGGTGGATCGTTTGAAGCAGGAGGGGACCTCACACTTCTCCAGTGACTTGTTGAAGATCCGGGTGAAGATCGGAGCGAGTTGATTTGCACAGGCTTTCAGGCATGATGGGGAGACGTTGTCAGGTCCTCCAGCTTTCTTTGTTTTCATGTTCTGAAAGAGCCTGTTTACATCATCCTCAGAGATCTTTAGTGCAGGCAGAGGATCTGAAGGTAGGGGGTTGGTTGCTTTACTGGTCGAACTTGTTCCTGAATGGGATGTGGAGGAGTTGGTTTGAGGTGTGAACAGCTTCCTCTCATGTCTGCAGTAGAAGCCATTCAGACGGTTGGCCAGGCGAGGACTTCGTTCGGGAAGGGTGGGGGGGTTTCTGTAGGCAGTCAGGTTTCTCAGGCCAGTCCAAACAGCCGAAATGTCAACAGTAGAAAGGCTGTTTTTCAGCTTCTCACTGTAGCTTCTCTTGACTGCCTTGATCTCCTTTGTTAGTCTGTTCCTGGCCTGCCTGTACTGCGCCCAATCTCCACTGCTGTGAGCTTCTTCCTTATCCTTGCCCAGATTCCTGAGATGTGGAGTGAACCATGGCTTGTTGTTACAAATTTGCAGAAGGTCTTGGTCTGCACACACATGTCCTCACAGAAACTGATGTCACCACATCAGTTAGTTTGTTTAAATCCGTGGCTGAGGTTTCAAAAACAGTCCAGTCTGTGCATTCAAAGCAGCCCTGTAGCATCTGCTTCGATTCCTCAGTCCACTTCTTAACAGTGTGAAGCACGGGTTTGGAAGCTCTTAGTTTCTGTCTGTAAATTGGGATGAGGTGGATAAGAGAATGGTCCGAAAATCCCAGAGCAGCCCTGGTAACAGCATGGTATGAGTCCTTTAAAGCTGTGTAACAGTGGTCCAGTGTGTTTTTGTCTCTGGTGGGACATTTAATATGCTGTCTGTATTTGGGCAACTCAATAGAGAGGTTTGCGCTGTTAAAAGCTCGCTTTCACCTCCGGCGCTTTCGGCGCAATATCCCATACAGTGCCGCCGCTCCGCTTGCCAGAAGCTCAGTGAACCTCGGATCGATGAAGGATGGTGTAAAAATCCCAAGAGAGGACTCTCTGATGTTGAGAAGTTCCTCTCTGCTGAATGAGACCACAGAATTGTGGCCCGAGACCAAGGTACTGTGGCTCGAAAAACATATGAACACACAAAATACACAAACAGAGAGCGAAGCTCCGAGGCTGCCATCATCGGCACCATCTTGGTTGATGATCATTGTTATACTAAAAATCACAACGATTGGAATACCTCTCTCTGTCAGATTGATTATAACCATTGGAAAAGAAAGGGGGTCATACAGGTAGCAGAAATGGAGGGTGTGTTTGCACCTCAACCATAACTGAGCCGGTTTAGGCTAAACCTGACTCCCCCTTACTCCATCCAACAGGGAGGGAGGAAGGCTCCCTGATAAACTAAGCCACCCTAACTATAAGCTTTATCAAAAAGGAAAGTTTTAAGCCTAGTCTTAAAAGTAGACAGGGTGTCTGCCTCACGGACTAAAACTGGGAGCTGGTTCCACAGGAGAGGAGCCTGATAACTAAAGGATCTGCCTCCCATTCTACTTCTAGAGACTCTAGGAACCACCAGTAAACCTGCAGTCTGAGAACGAAGGGCTCTGTTAGGAACGTATGGAACAATAAGATCTCTGATGTATGATGGAGCTAATTCATTAAGGGCTTTATATGTGAGGAGGAGAATTTTAAATTCTATTTTGGATTTAACAGGGAGCCAATGAAGGGAAGCTAAAGCAGGGGTAATATGATCCCTCTTTTTCAGCTGAAGGCTTTTAACTGCATTTTGTGGACATCCTGATAGTAAAGAATTACAATAGTCCAGCCTTGAAGTAACAAATGCATGGACTAGTTTTTCAGCATCAATCCTGTACAGGATATTTCTAATTTTGGCAATGTTCCGGAGATGAAAGAAGAAAATCCTAGAAACCTTTTTAAAATGGGATTTAAATGACATGTCCTGGTCAAAAATAACACCAAGTTTTTTACTTTATTATCGGAGGTCAATTTAATGCCATCCAGGTTAAGTGATTGACTAAGCAGTTTCTTTTTTAAAGACTCCGGTCCAAAGACGGAAACTTCTGTCTTGTCTGAATTTAGAAGCAGAAAATGTAAAGTCATCCAAGTGTTTATGTCTTCAAGACATGCTTGTAGTCTATTTAACTGGTTGGGCTCATCAGGATTCATGGACAAGTAAAGCTGAGTATCATCAGCGTAACAGTGAAAATTTATTCTATGCTGCCTGATAATTTTACCTATTGGAAGCATATATATAGTAAAGAGAATTGGCCCAAGTACTGAACCCTGTGGTACTCCACAATTAACCCTGGAGTTTAAAGATGATTTATCATTTACATGAACAAACTGGAATCTGTCAGACAAATAAAATTTAAACCAGCCTAACGCTGTTCCCCTGATCCCTACAGCATATTCCAGCCTTTCTAAGAGAATATTGTGATCGACTGTATCAAATGCAGCACTGAGATCTAACAGGACAAGTACAGACACAAGTCCATTATCTTGAGGCTAGAAGAATATCATTAGTGACTTTCAACAGAGCTGTTTCAGTGCTATGATGAGCTCGGAAGCCTTACTGAAACTCTTCATACAGGTCATTGCTGTGTAAATGCTCACACATTTGATTAGCAACTATTTTCTCAATAATTTTAGATAAGAATGGAAGATTGGGTATAGGTCTGTAATTTATTAAGTCATCTCGTTCAAGCGAAGGTTTCTTAAGCAAAGGTTTAATTACAGCTACCTTAAAAGCTTGTGGTACATATCCATTTACTAAGGATAAATTAATCATATCTAAAATGGGGCTGGTTATCAGAGGAAACACTTCCTTAAATAATTTGGTTGGGATTGGGTCTAACATACAAGTTGAAGGTTTAGATGAAGCTAATATTTCTGATAACTCAGGAAGCTCCACAGGATCAAAACAGTCCAAACACAGATCAGGTTCTACAGTTACTTCCAATGTTGTCTCACTTGCTGAGGATGAAGTAATCATCTTCGGGAGTATGTCAAAGATTTTCTTTTTAATAGAATCAATTTTATTTAGGAAGAATCCCATAAAGTCATGACTGCTGAGAGCTAAGGGAATGGTTTAGCAACTGTACTAAGGAGAAACCTAGGATTATTCTTGTTCTCTTCTATTAATGATGACAAATAAGCTGTTCTGGCTTGGTGAAGTGTCTTTTTACACAACAGTAGGCTATTTTTCCAGATTAAGTAGGAATCTTCTAGGTGTGTAGAGCGCCATTTTCTCTCCAATTTTCTAACATTGTGCTTTAAAGTATGCAGCTCTGAATTAAACCAGGGAGCTAGCCTCCTATGAATAATTGCCTTCTTTTTCAAGGGAGCTGCATTGTCTAATGCACCACGCAATGATGAAGTAACACCATGAACAAGAGAATCAATTTGTGAAGGGGAAGAAACAAAATTATTGCCCTCCACTCTGTTTTTCTGTGATAATGAGGAAATCAAAAGTGGAACAGATTCTTTAAAGGTTGTTACAGCATCGTCTGATAATGATCTACTATAATGACATTTTCTTTCAGGTGTGGAGTACTCGGTTAAATTAAACTCAAAGGTTATTAAGAAATGGTCAGACAGCACAGGGTTATAAGAAGATATTGTTATGTCTTTACACTCAATGCCATATGTCAGCACAAGGTCCAGAGAATGAAGACAAGGATGGGTAGGTTTGTTAATGTTTTGAGCAAAGCCAATTGAGTCTAAGATAGCATTAAAGGCTATATTTAAGCTATCACTTTCAGTGTCAATATGAACGTTAAAATCCCCCACTATAATAACCATATCTGTATTTAACACTAAATCAGATAAAAGGTCTGAAAACTAATCTAAAAATTGAGAGTAAGGGCCTGGTGGACGGTACAAAACAACAAACAGAAGTGGTTTTAGTGCTTTGCAATTTGGATGAGGAAAACTAAGGATTAAATATTCAAAAGAGTTGTAGCTATTGATTGGTCTGGGACTAGTCAATAAATCAGACTGAAAGATGGTTGCAACTCATCCTCCTCGCCCAGTATTTCGAGGAATGTGAAAATTGAAATAATTAGTAGGAGTTGACTCATTCATAGTAACATAATCCTCTTGCTGCAGCCAGGTTTCTGTGAGGCAAAATAAATCAATCTGATTGTCACAAATCAGGTCACTAAGTAGCAAAGTCTTTGAAGAGAGATATCTTATGTTCAAAAAGCCACATTTAATTGTTTTATTTTTCTTTTTAGTCTGAGTTGTGTTTATTTTTATTAGATTTTCCTGAATTTCCTCGTTTTAGATAATTTTTTTAATTTTATTCAATTTTGGCTGTGGGCGAGACACTGTCTTTTTTAGGGTAATGGTGGGTAGCAGTACAGAAGCTGCAGAGAGGAGTGTTAAACTACGACCCTGCTTCCTGGTCTGAACCCTGGGTTGTCAGAAAGGGTTTGGAGAACTAATAATTCGGCCAGATTCCTAAAAAAGAAGAGCTGCTCCATCCAAAGTGGGATGGATGCCGTCTCTCTGGATCAGACCAGGTTTTCCCCAAAATGTTTGCCAATTATCAATGTAGCCCACATCGTTTTCTGGACACCTAGACAGCCAGCGGTTGAATGACAACATGCGGCTAAACATGTCGTCACTGGTCAGATCGGGGAGGGGACCAGAGAAAATGACAGAGTTCGACATTGTTTTGGCAAACGTACACACCGAAGCAACACTAACTTTGGTGACCTCCGATTGACGTAACCGGGTGTCATTACCGCCAGCGTGAATAACAATCTTACTGTATTTACGCTTATCCTTAGCCAGGAGTTTCAGGTAGGACTCGATGTCGCCCGTTCTGGCCCCTGGCAGACATTTGACTATGGTCGCTGGTGTCTCTAGTGCCACATTTCTGACTATGGAGCTGCCAATTACCAGAGTTGGCTTCTCAGCGGGTGTGTCGCTGAGCAGAGAAATATGTTAGAAACGCAGACGGGTTGGTGGTGACCTGTGGGCTGAGATCTAGAACTATGCTTTCTATGTACCGTCACCCAGCCGGCCTGAGGCCCCGGCTGTGTGGGCTCTGCTGAAGGACTGCTATGGGGAGCTACCCTCGGTGGCCTCCAATTCTGACACCCTTGCCTCCAAAGCTACAAAAATGCTAAATTTATTACACATACCATTATCACTAAAGGAGGCTGAGGAGTAACTGAACATCTGACAGAGAGAGCAGGAGAGAGGAGGAGACTCAGAGAGAGAAACAGCAGAACGGGTGCCCATGGTGGAGCAAAAGCTAACGCTAAGCTTCTACTTCAATAAATTTATTGAAATAGAAGATTTTTTACTGCATATTTTCTAAAGACTTGATTATTTAAGGTAGTTTTAGTCTTCAGTTTTTAACAAGGTTAAACACAAGGCGTAAAAATTGGTCATCCTTTGATCTCTTCATTCTTTCACTCTTCAAATCCATTGAGAATATTCATTTGAAGTTGATCAGTGCACAGAATGATAATCAATCATTTCTGAAGCAGCTTAATCCATCTTTTTCAGTTGTAGTCATAGTCAAATGTAAAGTAATTAATGTGCCAAACTGTAGCAGACACAAAAACCCAAAGTAGCCTGAAAATTCTTAGGAACGCATAGAGAGCTCTGTAAATGTCAAGTATCTAAGGCTGCTTACTTTATCAATTTTGCCAGTAGCTGCAGACCTATACAGTCAATGACACTCTCAAAGTGCAACAAAGCTTTTTTTCTTACCTCCATCACATTTTTATAAACTCAATGATCCACACTTCTAAAATTGGCTGCATGTTTCTTCAGAGTAAAAGATGTGCAGAGAGCTTGCTTGTAACAGGCAAAGCTGTTTGAGGGGGATAAAAAACTTTTAGAGACAGAAAGCAGCAGGTATTAATGTTAAGTAAGGCATCGGGCATCCTATAGAAAATCAAAGTTTAGCATGTTGTACTATGGCAAAGTTGTACAACTTGAAAGAAGATAAAAACGGCCTGAGGTTTCATGGTTCGGCTCATCACTGTGACTTCTCTCAGGGCATTGGAGTCCCAGAGTGGTCCAGACATCCTAAAACTATCAAATCTTGTAAGCACAGAATGGGAAGCCAGAAACTTGTTTGTGACATGGAGGCATGCAGTATTGTTTCTACTTAGCTTACACTGAGAGACGATTGAAACGGAAACTCTTAAATATTAACAACTTTTTGTAACACAGAGCACCCTTAAGGGTTAGGTCATTCTCTGTCATTTTTAGGATTTTGTTTGGTATAGTTACAATTAATGCATGTCAAACTCAGCATTTTTAAATGGTTCACTCATGTTTCCATCACCAGATGATAAAGAGTTGCAGAACTGCAAGTGTCATTAAGATTATTTTGCTGGGAGGATGCCATTACTTAGTGTATGTCATGCATGCTCAGGTAAAAGTCACGTGTTTCTTTTCTCTGTGGATATATATGGCTGTATGGATACTTTCTGGCTGATGTGGATTATGTCCTAAAAAACTCAAAATTGCTTAAATCTTTGAGGATTTTCTATATTGTTGGACTAAACTTGAAGTGAGTTAAGGTAAGGCCCAATCCAAACTGATATGGGCTTGTACATTTAGTCCACATGCAAAGTTTGTTCTTGGGGATAAAGAGATTATCACTGCATCTGTGTAGACTAGTCAAATGGAGAATTTGAATATCAGCAACGGAATGGCACATCAACAAAAGAGTTGTTTATCTTTCACAGTTATTTTTTTCCATATGCTAGCGTTGCACTGTTGTGACTCTGTCCCAAACCCAATTTAGATGATATTTAGAAGATAATTACAGTGGAGTCATGGTAAACTGTGTCCAAGAAAACAAGATTTACAACTTGATTTGCAAAATCATTCTCCATCTTACAATGTGAGTTTTGATGCATTATTAATACTGACACCATTGCTGCTTACTATGTATGGGTACTTAAGTATTTTCCTTGGTGTTACATAGCTCATATGGATAGATGTTTTTTTTAATATTGACATGAAACAACCTGGAGTGAAGTGAGGCAGATGCAGCTGAAACCTACACTTTATTTTTTAAATGATAATAATTAAACATTCAATAGCCTTTATTTTCATAAATTTTAATTAATATTCAATCCAAACAATCTGAACAGAGAATCCACATTAAACAGATGAATACATGTAACTTTTTCTCCTCAGTGACAAGAAAGACTGTGGTCCCAGTAACAACATATAAACATGGACTGGAATTGTCCACCCACATGTGCATAATCAAATGTCTTGAAAGGGACTGCAGCAGAGGCTTTTGTCATGAGGTTTTGCACTTTTGCCTCGGACCGATGACTTCTCGTGGATGTTTTGATGTTGTTCTGGAGGCTGAATCTAGAGACTGGAATTGCAAGCGCCACTTCAGCCAAAGTTTTGAAACCAGTGAAAGTTTCTCCAATGGAAGTGATCAGACGTTGGCAAGACTCTCTGAACGAAAGGATTCCTGGCAAGCATGCTCCAGCGGGAGGAAACAGCTAATTAATATGTTAACTCGCCTCCAAATGGTCAGAGGTATGAATCGGTTCTCAGTCAGTCAAAATGACATATGTGCCGTCAGATTTTTCCATCACACTTTAAAAAAAAACGGTCAAAAATGAAAAATATTTAGTTAACATGACCCCTGTTGCTTAGTATCATTGACACATTTTTACCCAACTTCCTAGCTAATTTTCAAATGTTGCTTCAGTATGTCCACATAATGTTCTTTCTTCAAGATGCCATCTTTTTTGTAAAGTGCACAAAAGCCAGCAGCAAAACCCCCACACGACATGATACTGCCACCCTCGTACTTGTGCCAGTGTCCCTGTTTTTACTCCAAATGTAAAATGGTCGTTATGGCCAAAAGCTTTAATTTTACTTCCAACAGACCACTGGCCATGACTTGTATATCTTTGTCCTTGATGGTTTCCAAACTATAATCTGACTTTGTATGTTTTTTTGGAGTAATGTTTTTTTCCTCAGCTTTGCAGTTCATGTCAGTATCAGACTTTTTTTTCTCTATAGATAAGGGCACTCCCTTCAGTCAAAATCTTCACAAGGTCTTTTGCTTTACAGTTTCTTACTGCAATTGTCATAGCTGTCATTTAAAGGTGGACCAAAATGCATGTAAACACTTGTCGCAGGTGGATGAAATTACACCCTGCTAGAAATTACACCCAAGAATGAACCAGACTTGTGGAAGTCCCTGGTTGTGTTCCTGAAATCTGTCTCTCCTAAACCTGCTTATAGGCACAACTACAGAAATTATTAAAAAGCTTAAAATACCATCAACTAAAGTACCTCTATACCAGACACAGTGAGAAGCATGGGAAGGGAGTGTAAAAAATCTCAGAAGCTAAATGTTTGAGACTGCTTTTATACAGGGCTGCCAATAAATGTGGAAGATGCTGTATATCTACCCAGCTCTGTAGGTGATTTCTAATTTCATTTCAGAAACTTTTTATGTCCATCTTCAGAAGATATTTTTGTCATGCAAGCTCAGTTTAGGCACAGACTAAAACAGTTAAACATCCCTCCTTCAGCCTTAGTTCTTTGTTATAGCTCTAATCTTGTTCCTACACTTTCTGTAATGCATCACAGATTTAACTCAAAAGTTAGGAATGAAAGCAATTTCTATTACTATGCTGTGACGTGTCATCCATGATTGATTTAGACCTCCAACCTCTAAATCACAGCTGATCTCTGATATTACACATGCGGAAAATCATTCATTCTAAACTAGGAATGAATGATGATAGAAAGAATGAGCATCATCTGGTGTTTCAACTTTGTAATGCGAAAACGTTAAGATGTTGGGTGTTAAACTTCAACTACAGTAGCTTGCAGATGTTTTTATAAATCTTGAACTTTTTTACATCATGTCATGTTACAACCAGAAATTTCTCTGTATTTTAATGGAATTTTATGTGATTGAACAGCACAAAGAAGAGCATGAATGAAGCCTTTACAGAATGGCAGCTTTTACAATAAGATTACATTACACAGAGGTGAACTTGTGATTTCTGCACATAGTTGTTTCTACAGTATTTTATTTAGGGGGATCAGAAAAAGGGGGTTGACTCCATATGCACATTTTTGATTTTTCTTTTAAGATAAAAACCATTTCTAATTTTTCTTCCTCTTGAAAGTTTTCAAATCCACCACTTTGTGCTGGTCTATCAAATAAAGCTGCAATAAAATAATTTGAAGTTTGTCATTCTACTGTGACAAAATGTGGAATATTTGTCTTTATTTCTAAAGGATCTATGTAACAAAAATGTGCTGGTGTCCTTTATTTCCACGCACTACCACCCCCTAGAATTCAGGCCATGGTTGTTGGCATCCTAAAGTGGTGCATGGGCTTGAGCTAATAAGCAAGGCAGAGGATAGGACCTATCTGAAAGCAGAGGCACATTGACATGAACTCCATTCACACCTTTCCAACAGTCACTGCCAGCGTGGGCTTTCAGGCACAGAGGCAGGGAGACACTGCAGTGTCTCCGAAAATTCACTTTTCTTGTAGTTGCTACCAAGAGACCAGGATCATCACAATAATTCTCAGATGCTTACAGCCCCTAATAAATTGAGTGGAAACAACTATGTCTGTCCATTGTTCACCTGTTTCTCCCTCCATCATCTGGCCCACACTTCCATTAGGCAGAGCTCCATCCTATCATCCATCACTCTAAGGTGTTGTCCACTATTGGCTGCCCTTAATCACCCCTGACTGGCCTTGACTGGGGGCCTGCGCTTTGTGTAGTAGATGTGAACCCTGATAGAATGTGACAACTTTATTAAGCACAAATCAGGCAGCTGCATTTCCATTCTCTGCCGGACGTGTCCGCGATGTACACCTCAAGCTGAGGGTTTATTAACAGCGTGAGACTCTGTTTCTCTTTTTATCTCTCTCTTTTTATTCATGGCTCTCAGATCATTCACATTATCACTCACTGCCCTCAACTATCCACCACGAGCCTTCTGGGGACATATGGTGGCTTGGAGTCTCATTGGTGTATGACCCAGAGCAACAAAGCTTATAAGTTGTGAGCATCTTTAATGAAGGTGATCATAAACCTGTTCGCAATATACACCTAGAGGCTTTTTTATTGTTTCCATATTACAATTAAAAATAAACAGACAAAACAGACAACATGTATTAACCACAGAACAAGAGCAACAGACCTTGAGAAGATGCTGGGTGAAGCTGGTAAGAGTGTCAACATCCACTGTGAAACGAGTCCTGTAGCAACATGGGCTACAAGGCCACTGGGCAAAGAAGAAGTCATTACTCCAAAAAACAACATTAAAAATGTCCTTAGTTTTTGGATATATGGCCTGTTGTCTGAAGCTTAAATTTAAGCGTTTACATCTGGAGCAAAAAGCCGGGAGCTTCCTGGGGGGTGCCAGCATCAGGTTGTATTGTTGTTTTGATCCAGAAGGAAGTGGTGTACTTTACAAAAAAATATGGCATCATGGGGAAGAAAATGAATGTGGAAACATTAAAGCAACCTCTCAAGGTACCATCCTGGAAGCCTAGGCACAAATTGATCCTCTAACTGGACAATGACACTAAGCATACTGCCAAGTTACTGGCTTAAGGACAACAAAGTAAATACTTTGGAGTGACCATCACAAATCCCATATTGCCTCTATCACATTCCATTAAAGTTAATGGAATTCTTCACCGAGAACATATAGATTTTTAGTATTATAATGTGTTAATAAAGTGAATAAAAGTTTAAAAAATTGCAGGTATATAGTACAAAACAAGAATTACAGCTTAGTGACATAGAGTTTTTGTTTGTCACCTAGCTCAGTGGAGGAACTTCCCCTGTGCTCTGGTGGTAAAATGAAATATGAACCACATGTAAATGGTTCCCAGACAGAAATACTTAATCTATCTGACTTTGCAACTATACCCAAAATTGCTTGTTTGATGTAATCAAATCAATATTTGACTGTCAGATTTTTCAGTTTATTGTTTTATGCAAAAGTAGGACCAAATTACTCAAATTCCAGAGTGATGTGTATTTGGAATCATTGTCACCTATGTCAAAGTCAAAATACCAACCTCAGAAATCACCAAAGCACAAGAATATAATAAACATGAAGATGCTTGAACACTAGCTGTCACTGTCCACAGAGAAGAGAGTTAATGTGGACTGAGAGGGTGCAGACCAAGAAAGAAGAAAACTCTAACCATTACCTTTTTTAAATTTTGCAGGTACCCACAATCCAAATGCGGTGTAAAGTAAATATTTATGGTAGGATGAGACAAGGATTTTAGTTACAATGACATGATAAGAATAATTCAAGGTGAAGCAATCAATCTTGAGAACATTTTCCCAATTGTTACTCCTTTGCCTTCAACCCAGAGTGTGACATCAACCAAAATGTTTATACTTTATGTGTATATTTTGCTTCTTATTTTACACATCCCTTTAGGTTACTGTTCAGCGCCTTGGTCAGCCGTAGTTGAATATTTAAAGTGCTATGTTAAGCATGGTGGTGAGAGTATCATCCTGTGGTGCTGTTCTGCTGCCAGTGGTGCTGGTGCAGCTGGACAGTTATAACTTCAACAGAACTGTGGGTTCTAAATGTACAATAGACCCAAACACAAAACTCACTTTGGAATGGATAAAACCGGCTATTGTTAAGGTTCTTGAATGGCCCCAACCCTAGCCCTATTGAAAATCTTTGCAATAACCTTGAAAGTCAGGTCAAATCAGTCAATTTAAATGAGGTTTACCATTTATGATGCCAGGAAAAAAGTGGTGATGGTAATAGCAGAACCTGTTGATGGCTGCAAAAGCATATAGTAAGGGACAAATAACCATATATTGTTGAGAGTATATTTTTATCTTTCTAACTGTATGTGTAATTTTGACCCTGTGTGGACAGTTGTTTGATTTATCATCATTATATCCTCTGCAGAAGGATTTCCATTAAGTATACTAACCTTAAACATAACATTAGAACCCTAAAAAGTTTTAAAGAAACATTCTGACCACTGTGTGTTTTTATGACACTTCCTGAGTAATAAATGTTTGGCTGGACCCTTTCTTATACTCTGTTCCCACTCAAATCCTCTATTTATGCTCAGCCATGGCTGCTTACTTCTGGATTGTCTCCCACCGGTTTTTGTATTTTCAATCGGCTTAGTCTTGTTGGATAGTTTCTGAACTTTCTCCCCTGCAGCAGCTTATTTTTTCACGTATTAAAGTTCTTTGTTTTCATCATCCACCTGCGTCAAGTGTTGACATGCATTTTGGTCCACCTTTAAAAGACAACTGTTACAATTGCAGTAACAAACTGTAAGTTGTTTGTTGTTTTTATGTCATGAAGCTCAATGGAGTCGGTTGGTGATGCAGAATATTGTATTATACTATAGTTTTATATTACTACATTGACGTCTGGTAAAAAGCAGCCCTCACAATTCCTTAAATACATGGATGTGAAGCATTTCCTAAATTATAATTACCCCCTTACATTTATTAGAAAATAACTAGGTCTTGGTGCTCCTAAACTAGGTCTTGGTTCCCTAATTAGTAAATATGACTTCTTGGTTGTCTGGGGTGCAAATACAATGTGACCTAGGTGGTACGAGGTGTCACATGGGGTCACAACCCCCTGTCACATGTGGTTCTTTAGAGTTCTTTTCAAGTCTTTTTTTTTTGGCATAATCTCCATTTGACAATTTACAATATTGATTGTTTTTTAACCCCTGAACAAATATTTTTAAAATAAAGGTTTTGGATTACACTGAAATTCAATAATTTTTACGTTTTATAAATGTCTTTACAAGGGCTGCAATAAATCTTAAGAGTGTGATATAGTGTCCCTTATTATCTTGCTTTTAACTGAAACATCAGTTTACTTCATCAAATTTTGCAGTTTAAAACAAAAAAGTAACATTAAAAAATTTTAAATGAATATTTTGACCTGGTGGTACACCCCTAAATCTGAAATGTTTTCGCATAATTAAAACAAAAGCTAAAACACCCCTGCATAGCTCATGTCCATATGCTCAAATAAAACAAACTAGACCACAAATCAGCAGATTATGTTTTGTAGTTTTGTTTGGGCGGAACCCTAAATCCTTGCAACCCTCATGGATCAGCAATAAACCTGAAAGGTCTGAAAATATGATTAGCTTTAAAACCAAAAGAAGTATTGGAGACTTTTTCATTTCTATGATTTTCCTTTAAAGCCTGCTGAGAAGATGTATTTAAGTGACACAGAAACAACAAATTCCTCCGTTAGCTCATGGAATTGGGTAGTATAGACAGAATCTTGATGAGATTAACTGAGAAATTCTCCAAGCTCCTTGTTGCATAGAAAAGCAAAAATCCTTCAATTTATCTTTTGGCAGATTGAACCAAATTCTGGGCTGAGAGGAAAGACAAAAGATTGGAGCAGAAAACATTTTATCTGCACTTTGAGTAGCATTAACTCTGCTTTATTAGCTGTTCTTACCCCAAAGGGAGATCAGGAAGTAAAGCCAAATGGACAATCTCCCTAAGTCGTCTTTTCTTTTCAAATGTATGGAGGTGAAAGTATACAGCCTGAATAGCAGGCTGAATATTCCTTTTTTACAGTTGTGGTGTTGCTTGATGTGTTGTGAGGTGCCTCGCTTTCTTATCTCAAGAGAATGGAGAAGGTTAATCTGAGGGGGAAAGTATCTCATTAAAAACTAAATCTTGAGTGAATCTTGTAAGGGAGATTTATCACAAACCTTCAGGATTTGCAGCGCTGCAGTGGAGGACAAAGCTTATTCACCCTTACATTATAGTGATGGATCTCGCCTACAACACAAAGAAACTCTGGGCTTCAGGAAACCACAATACAAGGCATGTTGTTTAAGATGACTTAAAAACATTAATACAAAAGCATTTAATGCATGAAAAGAATAGCAGCTATGAATCAAAATGAGTTCAAATCCATTATTTTTTGAGTCAATGATCAACTAATTATTTTTATGCAACCAGATGAATTCATAACAATAGAGTTGTGCATAAAGATTGAGGTATTAGGCTTGGGTGCACAGGCCAGTTTCTGTGTAACTTTTCTATGACTGATAAACTACAAATTAGCATATAGTGAATAGATTATCATCAACTACCCTCTTTAGTCTATTCGCACTCCTATTTTACATCTATGCTTTGCCATTTTGTACCTTCGTACATCCATTTTATACCTATAAACAATTGTATACCTTTGCATTTAGAATACTGCAGAACAGTTTATTCATATTTTTATTTTAAAATTTTGAATTGTGAACATAACTAATTATAATGTTAAAATCTTATGTATAATTTATTTGTATAATATTTGCTAAAATTCTAATAAATCTTATTTGCATTTATTTTGGTTCTGGTCTGAATTTTAATTTTTAAGGTGACTTAAAAATATGAGCAATTATGATCGCTGATAAAAAAAAGCAAAAAAAAAAAATTGAGCGACATCCTGCTGATAGATACTATTTATTGGAGTTTTAAAACAACTTCATCCTATTAGACATGAACACCTTCTTTAGATCTTAACATTTTTCAACTAAGATGTGATAATGAGGCTGTAGTTTATTAACTGCAGCATGGATCCTCTAATACGTCTCCTAGGCAGCTATCAGCATTTGATTGTTGTATTTGTTGGGGGCGGACTTTAAATGCAGATCTGAGTGTGTAAATTTTCCACATGTGGTAAAACTCTAGGGCGCAAGGCTGCTTGTGGAGTCAGTATAGAAATGTATGTGCTGTACATGCTGCAAGGTTGGGACACAAAACTGCACAGTGTGCATAGATTAAACACCCCACAAAAAGGAGTGAGCAGCAAATCTGAGCAGACGCTGCTGTGGCTCCAAGGAGAAGCCCACGCTCTAAATTAAATTAGCAGGAGATGGGCTCATTAGCACCAGGCTGGTTACTCGGGGAGCCTGCCGGCCTACCACAGAAGCTATAAGTGTTACAGGCAAGCAATATTGTCAGCAACGTGTGGATCATGTAGATGAATGCATGCTGCAAGGTTTAATAGTAGAAATAGCTCATCCTCTTTAGATTACAGATACATTGTAAATAATAGGTTGTGGATGATATCCTAAGAATGAAAAGTTAATTTGGATTGCTTTATTGAATTTATGTGCCCTATATTTAAAGTTATAATTTAACTCAATGCTAAATGGGAATATTAAGGGGGTTATGAAGTTGTCCACCATAAAAAACAAGCCCTCCCTCTGTATGGTTTTAAAATGCTTTTAAAGAAAAAACAACTCCCAATGTCAGCAGGCTTTTATCCTCAGCTCCCTCTCCCTCTAATAATAATAATATAACAACTAGTTCAAACAAGATAGGTTTGGATTCATAGCAACTGTTTTGTGCATAACAACTGGCAAGGTCATTCACTTCTCAGGTTTAAGACATAAAAAGGTCAGACGTTTGTTTTAACCATATCTAACGTCTAGAGAGGACATTTTGAAGGGAACCTGGACAAATCCAAAGCCAGACCTTCCATCATAGGTTTGGCAAAGTACCCTAGTAAGTTTGCTTTGAGTAGGAGAAGCTTTCGCTAGGAAATACTGAAGGGACCTAGAGAAAAGCAGTTTACATAGGTGAAAGTTCAACCATTGTATCTGCTATTTGGTCATGTTGCTTTCTGCTGTTTAATGCAATAGAAAGCCACAAAGAAGAGTCACGAGTCTATTTTTAATCAAAATTGCAATTGTCACAAACGCTAAACCTCTGTGGAATCTGTAACCAGCTATTGCATAAATAAAGACACAAAAACAATAATTTTGTTTTTTCTCCTTTTGCTGACCTGTTGCTGAGAGGCTTAATTTTGTTTGTCTTCACACTGGTATAAAAATCTATATTTTAAATAGGCCTATTTAGATTCAGGGAGAGGTTAAGTATTCTTTCTATAGTAAGGAGCAGAGCTTCAGAAGGTACTGGTGGGATCCACTCTAGATCTGTGTTTTCTTATTTTTTGGACTTCTAACCTTTATACACAAGTGCCACTTGAGTAAATGCAACAGTTTCCAAGTACCATCATACTTACATGCCCTGCCAACTACAGTTCCACCTAAAGTTGGAGTTACATCTAAGCAAAGCTGAGTTCAAATCCAAAATAGCTGCCACGCATAGAAAACAACAGTAACATTTGCAGACTGTCTATTTAAAAATCGTTCTCTACTATTTAAATGCATTTAATCAAGCAACATACTTTTAGGAGCTTGTATTGTTAACAGAAGTTAGTCTGCCCATTTACCACAACAACTGAAATCCCTCCCAGCACACAAAAGCTCTTTTCAGATTAAGAAAATGGTAAAATAATGAACACTCGGTTCTGTTTACAGTTCCTGGCTAGCATACATAACAACCTGAGCCCTCAAAGTGAATAAAACAAGTCAGATTTTTATGTATTTATTTTACTGTCCATATTGTTCCATCTGACACAAATAAAGGATGGCAAAAGAGTTATTCTGTTGCTCTGTTAGTTAGATGGAAGGCTACCACTTCTTAGTTGAAAACTAACATTTGAGGACAATTTTGAGTATTCACAGCGACAGTCTGTTCCTTGTGAGTCAACAGTGGTTTCCCTGAAATGCAGTTTGTTCGATTTAATTTCCATGTCATTCACTAAATCTGGATATTGATTTTCTCCTTCCTTATAAAGAATAGCAGACCAAATTGTTCTGAACAAGTAGTCATTGCACAAAATATCTGTTACTAAGAATCTTTGACAGGCTTTCTTTCTGAGGTTATTTTAGGAGCACTTTTCCTGTGCTGTTGGGATGTGTTTACTTGCATGATTCTAAATAATGACCTGTAAGAAGAAGCTCCAATGTTGCTTTTAATGGCAGCAATTTGACTGAAAGTTGTGTTTAGAACATTTGCTACTTAAACTCCATGTGCGTTGTGCTCAGTCGTGCAGCACAACTCATTGCAACTTCCCCCCTGGTGACTAGAGATAATGGCATGGTGTGATCATCTGAGCCTCATAAGGTTTCAGGTCCAATCAGCTTTTCCAAGCTTTAACATTTTCCTTCATATCTTTACGTCAACCTTCATTTTTTTTAAAGGCAATCCAATAAGAAGAGTGAGATGACTGCAGCCATTTGGGTAGACTCACTATATTACCCCTGTCTGATTTTGAGGTGGCTCTCCATATGTTTATTTCATTGAAATGGTGATAAACCTGGGGGCACTGCAATGATAATGGCTCTGTATTTTCTCCTGCATGCATTTAAATATACAGATGAACAAGCGTGAGACTTCCTCTTTGTACGTACAAGGCTCTGTTTTTGTTCCACAGCCTGACTACGTGCTTCATTTGCATAATTGTAATTACTTGTGTGGGCAGAAGACTGCCTGCTGCCCCAGGTAATTCTAAGATGAGGTCTGTTTTTCTCCCATCTCGCTAGTTCTGCTCTGAATCACTTACATTTCCCCGTCTAAACACCTTGCAGAATCTGTGCAAGTCACAGTTTTAGAGTCCCTGCTTTTCTTAATGACACATTATGCTAAAGGGGCTGTCTGGACTGTTATTTTCAGAAGCAGGTGAAATCAGAGAATATGAGAATCAGAAGCATTTTATGTACCAGTTGAGCAGACAACTTCTCACAGACTTATTTCACTCCAGGTTGGAAAGGCTCTGATGTCCAGTAACTCTAAAGTTGTAAGGCACCATTTACACAGTAAAACACAGCTAAGTCTTAAGCACAGGGTGTCATGTCACTACTATGCACCTCTGTAGAATGCAATGGATATATTTTTTATTTAGATTACAATTCTGAACTGTATATTCATTATTTTCAGAAAGCAAGTAATTCGTGTGGTGCTTTAGATTTGGCTCTTACTGTTACTCCCAAAGCCTTAGAAATAACTTTGTGAACCTCGATGTGTGCTGCTTTTTGAGATTTTTAGCCTTCTTCATGTTGTCTGACTGGTTATTTTCAGGGAGTTCTTGAATTCACAGGATAGACAGTAATTAGGCCTGGGCAGGACTAGTAAAACTGTAGCTGGTTAATCACAGTAAGGTTGTGATTTAGCAAAGGGGTGAATTTTCACAAAATCTAAGTTGGTTTGCATACAGCTCTTTCTCTAAAAAAAATTAATATATATTAATATATATAATATAAATATTTACTTATCTATCTTTGTATGATATTAAAATTGGTTTGCTTATTTGAAATTAGGTTTACAATAAGAAAGCAAAAAATATTAGAAATCTGTAAGGGCGTAAATACTTTTTCATGGTCTTGTACATGGTAGGGATGAACTTATCCTTTAAATCTCATCCAAATTTTAGCTGAGTTATTTTAGGTTTTTGTCCATTTATTTTTGGTTTCTGTTGAAAATTAACTGTATAACAACAAAGCAAACAGGCCTAACAAGCTTGTGTCGTTTCTTTATTTTTTCCTCATGATTAAATAGAATCATCTAATTATTTTACTGTGAGATGTGCTGATTAGAAAAAACACTTGCTGTGTTTGGCAATGATCACACAGCTCTAGTTTAAAAACCACCGGTGCTTCAAAAAAAAAAAAAAAAACAGCTTCCTCATTTAAAACAATCTTTACGACAATAAACGAGCAGCCAACATATTCATCAAATCTCAAAGCGGAAAACAGGGTAAGAGCAGGGTTAAAATCAGAAATGCAAATAAGAAACTTTGGATGTGAATTAATCTGTTAGATAAAGTAAGTGCGCCCATCATGAAGCGAGGGGGCTGAAAATGAAGATAAACACTTATTTTTTTCTCTTTCAGCAATTTACCAACCCACTTTGAAAACGAGACCTTCGATTCCCTGGTAGGGTGAAATCTCGAATATTAAAGATGCTCTGTGGTGTAAGTGATACCTGTAGAAGGAGGAGGAAGAGATCTAAGACAGAGACAAATGGAGAGATAAATGTGCTGGCACACTTTTTCTCCTAAGGCTCGGGAGATTTTATCGTGAATGCTTGCTGCTTTATAAAAGCAGAGCTAAAAGAGGTTTTACGTAACATCTTCAGAACAAAGTTCTCTGCAGAGGTGCATTTTTATCCTGTAATTTTTTCACCTCATGAACCCTGTCAGCAGAATTTGAAATGAGCACCGCCTTTGCAGAAACTTTAAAAGCAGTTGGACCTTTAAATATGTAATGAAAGAAACGCCCAGATCTTGTTTTTTGCAATATGCTCTGATGTTTTGTTGGAGTTGTGTATGTTGTGCGTCTATGACTTCACAGCCTTTGAAGTGTACCGTCTATGTTGGAAGGTGTCATCATAGCGTGTTTCTCTGCTTACTAATTTTAAAAAAAGAAACAAACAAAAAACAGCCTGTGGAGCCGCTCCAAACATACAATACGAGCGTTATTCTTCTGCGAGAATGGAGCGCTCCACTTCCAAGCAATCAATATCGCATGCACCTACAGGGACTAACCAAGCGAATGGCTTGAGGCAAGACCCAGTCCCTTCCTACTATTTTCTATATATAAAACTAGCCTGGCATATAATGAAAAACATTACCTGCCACCAGAGCACATAACTCTACTGGCAGCAGGCAGAGGAGTTATGAAATGTGGGCCAAAGAATGATCCAATTACACAAATAGTATTTTTATAATGGAGGATCATTTATCATGATCCACTATATAGATAAATCACTACTGTGCTTTGGTTTAAGATTTAGTTAACAGAAATCACTCCATTATAAGAGATAAAGAGACCCTTGCAGAACTGGCCTCACCTTACAGGGTTTTAATGTATGTGTGCATTTGTCAGCGAGAGTCAGTCAGGCTGTGTGCAAGTCTGTAAAGCAGCCGAACTGCATCACCCCCTTGAGATAAAGAGCAGGCTTTCAGCTCAGTCACTCGAGAGGATTGTTCTCTCTCCTGCTGAGGCTGCCTTGTTCCCAGTAAACAAACACATAAGACAGATGTCAACATGTTACCAGTGAGCCCTGCTGTGTGCTGGTGTCTGGCTGGCATCCTGCTTATGTGAAGTCACTGCAGAGCAGAGTTCCTCAGCCTGGTCATTTACATTGAAAACTGAAGAGATGCGGCGCACAGAAAACTTCCAATGTTGGAAACTTTTAAAATTTTTGACTACTACATTTTATATGTAGTACTGTCAAAATTACCTTCGAGGAATGGTGGAAACAAAAAGTTTGCATCAAATGAAATAATAATTAATAATAATAATAATAATAAAAGGGTTTATCCTCAAAAACCCCCAAAACAATTGAATTCCTATCAAACTCTGATAAGCACTTTTGAAATAGACTGCTGAATGGAAATATGTGCAGCATTAATATCCTTAATAAAAAACAAACACCTATAAACCTTTGGTTTAGGCCCAAGGATCCCCTTACAAAGGGACTTGGTCTCTTTAGCTTGCAGCTGACTAACTCTGAGATTGACACACACTTGTCATGTGTCCAGATCTTCATCTGAGACTCCTCTTCAAAAGCATCTATTGCATTCTTATATCCACTGACCACAGCTCAAATTCTATGCAAAAAAGGATGCAGATAGCTAAAATGCAACTTATTATCAAGAACTGTTTTGCATTGTGACATGATTCAAAGTAAACTGTTTTTCATTTTCTCTATTCACCCTTTTTCATTATAGTTTCGAGTGTGAAAATAAAGGGTGCTGAAAAAGTAAAAGTTGTGTTTTTTTTTAGTTTTTTTTTTTTTTTTAGGAAATCATGAGTTTTATGACCAAATATATAATAGCAACCCACATTTTCAAATTCAAGACTAAAATTTCAATAATGCCAAAGTGTGCCAAAATGGCACTGTAGGGGTCCGCCTGGATTTGTTTCAGTCTAAACATGTATAACTTTTCAATTGCTTGTTGTGTTGACACCAGACTGGCTACAGATGTTACTCAGATGTTGTAGTTACAAGTTATTGCGTTTATTTCCTTCTTCACAGCAAGAGTAAGAGGTTTTGTATGTATGTTTTTTTTGTAGGTGGAAATTCTTTTTTGGGCATTTAAACCTCTTTTACTCAGGGCCAGAATAATTTACCCTCAAATTTTCACATCCACATCATCCTCCAGGACCGTTCTGTTAGTTGATACCAAGATTAGCAGTTTAGGCATTGTACAAGTTGAGAAATGCCTTGTAAAGTAGAAGTATGCATTTTGGGGAAAATAGACCCTTGGGCTTTTGGGGTTAATATGAAGTAAGGATTGTGGTGGAATATAATGAACAGACCAAGGACAAATAGATTTACAACAACTCTAGGTCATGCAGAGAAAAAAAAACTTGCGCCATATCAAGAGTATAAAGGTAGAATTTGATAGATGCCAGGACGAAAACAGTGAGGAGGAGTGATTACTGGGACAAGGAACAGGTGAGTTCGATTACTGAATGAGGAACAGGAAGCTGTCGGGGGAGCATGGATGTCAGGGGTGGAAAAATTACTCAAAAACATTGTAAACACAGGAAATAAATGCAGGTAAGCACAGAGGTGAGTAATAAAAACATCAACTGAATAATTATAGGCAAAATGCAAAAACACAAAACCAAAGTGGCAAAGGACCACAAAGTCCTGTAAGTCATGTTAACAACAACATAAACAACTTTTTCCTTTATTTTTGGTATAACCAGAATTTTATTCCAACTTTAATTAAATATTTTTGGTTATTGTTTGATGTCTGACAGGTAATTTAAATGAGTGATGAAAAAAATTTATTTTGTTATTTCTGCCTTTTTTATGGCAAAAATTCAGTGAAGACACAACCCCATTCAGGGTTGATTTTAAATAACAACCAAGCATGATGCAGCAGAGTTTTGTTTTCAACTGGTAGATAGTACTGCTATCATCTGCCTTGTTTAAACCACCCTAATCATTAGGTTTTTCACAAAATGTACCATGTTTTAATTTGTATTACTACTAAAAAACATTAAAAAGGTAAGATGGAACCATTCCAATATTCTTGGAACAGAGCCTGCTATAATGGATGCTTTCTTTTACTGCATGCTTAGAATGTTTCAGATGAAATGTGCTGGTACAGACTGTTACTCCATCATCCTTGGCAACAAATATTTCTGTAAATTTCTTATTCATCTCTTCAGGGCAGCTCTTGCATCTTGTTGCCTTTGCAAGCACTTTTCCTTAGCAGGTAGAGAACACCTGCTGCACAGTTACACTCGTGCCTCTATAATGAGCTGGAACTCTAGTTTTTCCTCGGCCATGGTACAAAGGAGGATGGGTTGGTGGGGAAGGGGGGACTGAATATTCCACAAAAAATGTTGGTCTTGCCCGG
>JAHHUM010001088.1:0-57003 GCA_036173005.1 Crenichthys baileyi | reverse complement strand
CCCCCCTTATCCGCCATAGCGCTCCAATCAGAGACGGGTCTGCTCTTCTCCTCATCCAAACAACTCCCAAGACATTATATTTAAAGACCTTCAACTCGGAAATCACTGCTCGTTGTTAAGCTTCAACACTCCTCCTCCCCTTTCTTCTACATCTGGCTCCCCAATTCCTACAAACTTCTTCAGGCCACTCCACCACCAGGATCGGATTCCCCGGGGGGAAGACGTACCTAATCCTAATCCTAAAATGCTCTTACTAGCTCTCTTCATCCTCAGAGCATACGTCTTCCTCCGGGGTCTGAGTGCCAAACAGATATTTTTATTAATATACCTGCTAATCATAATCTCGTTGTTTCCCTCCTTTGTGAGTCTTTCCAGGTTGAATTTTCTCTTTTAACACACCAAATTAAGATGATTGCATTTTAGCAAACCTGTTAATAAGCCATCAATTGAAACCAAGTGTGCTGATTCAGGAAAAAAATCAAAAACATTCAGAGAAGAGTGCCTTGGGGACCAGGGTTAAAAACACTGAATTACATTATGTCTCTTCCTGTGCATGGTAAATATTAAGTGCCTCACTGTAAATCTTTAGTAAACCTTCTGTTCCGGACTTTCTTTGTGTGTCCAGAATCATTGATATCGCTGATCATATTCTCCTCTTTTTTTTGTATGTATGGTTTACAGTGGTTGATTTTAGGTCAGACAAATAATAGCTGTATGTCTTCTAAAGTTGACAGTATTAAATCTGTAGAGACCAATTGCATTGTCGGTCTACTGCTATCAGCAAGCCCAGCCCTCTGTCTGTGTGTGCACTCCTTCCCCTTAGGTAGAGGACGAATGATGAGCTGTTAACCTTTACTCTGATGGAAATGAAAGGGCTGATATATATCACTCGGCACTACCATTCTCTACCATCACACAGTCGTTCACGTCAGCGTGGATAAATGGATGTAGGGCGCGTAGACAGATGAAACGTCCCTGAACTTCATACTGATTGTTTTGAGTAAAAACAATTGCCGTGTTGTTGAAATTAATGAAAAAGTCTTCTTGCTCAGGAAGTTAGAATGAGATAAAATAATAAACTCTTATTGTTTTGTTGATCACAAAGTTTGTGCAGTTTTTATGATTATGTTGTCATTTCTGACTTCTTGGAGAAAAAGGGAAAATTGAAGCACCTCAAAATGCATTAGTTAAACGATTAATACTTCTGTTTTTTGTGTTTATGGCACTAGTGGCCTTTATATTGTAAGTTGACCAACAGGAAATGGGGTGGAGAGAGAGAGGGGAAGACATACAGCAAAGGTCAAAAGGCTGGGCTTTACCCTTGCGCCACTGCCGTGCTCAAACAATTAATACTTGTAAGGCAGCAATGCATAGCTAGATGAGACTTTTTTATTGCTTTTCAGTGTATAGTAACATCGATGTCTTGAACCATCAATCAGTCTAGGTTGACTATTGTGTGTTAATGACAGTGAAGCTTGTGAATTTTGACTAGGAGCAAGACAGAAATATTAGAGTACAGTGGAAAATATCAGTTTGAAGTTAAAAACAAGCTGTAAAAAGCTGTAAAATACTTTCAATTAGCTATTTCCCAAATGCAAAAATAATTATGCAAAACATTTGCATAATTATAAAATAAGTGTAATTGTTTGACACATGCAAATCTGCAAAGTGTGGTGTACATTTAAATTAATCTTCCCTGAGTCCATCTCTGTACATCTACATCTTTTTTCACATTCTTCTGTGAAAAGTAACCAAAAGCTCAGTCAGACTAATGGAAAACATCTGTGAAGATCAACTGTTGAGTCTTCCACATATTACCAATTGGATTTAGGCCTGAAGTTTGACTGGGCCATTCCATCACTTGAATATGCTTTGATCCAAAACCTTCTGCTGTTCCTCTGGTTGTATGTTTAGCATTGTTGGCCTGCTGAAAGATGAACCTCCACTCAAGTATGAAATCTTTTGGAGCCTCTGACTGGTTGTCCTCTTGGATTGCCCTGTACTGAGCTCAGTCCATATTTCCGTCAACTATGACCAGTATTGGACCACTTGTTTGCTGAATATTGGACCATTTACACATTGCTGGACATCACCAGGCCTTCCGACATCATCGGCCATTTTGTATCCAGTATTGTCCGGCACTACAAATCCCCAGGCACTGCGGCTGGTAGGGCGGGGACGTCCCAAGTCTGACGTCACAAGAGGTCTGACGTCACCCGAGGTTATATATGGAAGGCGGGCGCTTCAAACCTTGCCTTCAGCTGGAGATCTCGACAGATTACCACGCAACTGAAGCATCCTCTGGAGAAGAAAGTCCCACATGGAGTCTTCATTTATTCTCCTTCTTGGCCCAAAAAGAACGTTCATGCAAAAAATTCCTGGAATAAGAGGCCAGAAAAATTTAAAACTTTAAAACCGATCGAAAGGGGGTTAGTTTTAACACGTAACCAAAAAACCACGGAGTTTCAAGGAGACGAATCGCCCCTTTTTTTTTTTTTGTTCTAGTCGACTGCTGACGGTCAAACATATTTTTCCCTTTCGCCAAGGAGGCCAAAAGGACGAAGATTGACCGCTCTTCCCGAATTAAACCGTGGACGCACGTTAACTTCCAACTTTCCCCCTCCTCCTCTTCCCCTCACGCGGGCAGCCCTGAAGAATTGCTCCACAAAGTAATACCCATCTTTTATTATTTTCTTTGATTTCTTTATTAGAAGTAGTCTGGGCAGGGTAGAGAGAGATAGGATTTTTAGCGCGATCAGAATCACAACTTATAGTCTGATGTTATAAAGTTGTATTTGCATGCAACATTGTATTCAGTGCTGAGGCCGCCGCGTCTCACAAGTTGTGTCTTTTCCCGGAGAACACCGGAGCGCCGGTAATACTGGACTACGACAGTAAACCTCATGGGAAAATTCACCATTTTCTTTGTTCCAACTTTACTGCTTGCTAACTTGCCGCCAAAAGGTTTATGACTCTTCGTCTAAGCTGAGTTTACAACTTTGCTGTGGGGGTTTTATGACAGCCCGTGTCCCGTAGGGCCCCGCTATCTGGCGGACTGTTTTCTAAACTCCGTTCAACACCACATTCCTTTGTCATATTACCACTTTTGCCATAACTGCTGGTTGATTCAAAACACCCCACTGCTGTTTTTTCTTTATTTTGTTAGTTAGATATTTTACCCTTTTGTGTAGAAATTTGCATGTTTGAGTGGTGAAGATTTTTGAATTGGAGAGTTGATTTTTTAGGCTGATTGATTTTTAATAAATTTTCACGTAGATAAAGAGAAGGGTTTTGTGTTTATTTTGTGCAAAGGTGATTTGTCAGTCAAAAAGGCAAAGTTCCCCAGTTTCGGCAGAAACGGTTGATTAAACAGTGACATTTTTTAATAATTTTTAATTATCAGAGGCCTTGAGCCAAATTTACAAACCAGAAAGGCAGCTCTGGTTTCAATTCATAAACGAGGATTTTGGTAAGGAGTTAATTTTATCGGATTATGATTTTAATTATAATTCTTGATAAATATTCAATTAATCAATAATCTATAATTACAACACCAGCTTTTCTGTCTCTGCTAAAGAGGAGCATGCCCACAGCGTGACACTTCCACCACCATGTTTCACCTTGAGAATAATGCATTCAGGTCGATGTGCAGTAATAGTTTTCTGCCAACTTGGCATTTTGTATGTGGGTCTAAAAATCATGTGACTAGTGCACCTTGTTCCACATGTTACTGTGTACCCTTCAAGACTTGTGGCAAACCGAAATAGGACATCTCATGGCTTTACTTCAACGATTTCTTTCTTCTTATCTCTTTGCCACAAAGCTAGACTGTAGAGTCTACGACTAATAATTGTCCTGTTAACTGTCTTGAGCTGTAGATCTCTGCAGCTCCTCTAGAATAACAATGGCCCTCCTGCCTGCTTCTCTTATTGATGCTCTTGTTGTCCGGCTTGTCAGGTTAGATGGACCTAAATGTAGGGTTACAACTTCCATTTTTAGGTAACTGTACAGTCCTCTGTGTGATGTTTATAGCTTGAGACATTGTTTTATAACCTAACCTCACTTTCAACTACTCCGCAACTTTGTCCTTCAACAACACCGAAGGCTTAACAAAACTGCTGAAGGTTGTGGTTAAGACATGACAAAATGTGGGACAATTTAAGTTCTCTGAATACTTCTGTGGGACTCCAGTTTGTCTGGTGGTTTCGTTCACTGATCCCTCCTTTTTATAGCAGTATATTTGTAATTAATGGGAGTGTCTGTAACATGAAAAAACACAAACGTGTACCTTTATCTTAAAGGGTTCTTGTAATTCATTTTCTGTACAGACCAGGCAGAATGTAGTTCTCCATGTTAAGCCAACAAATTCAAAGTTGCAATGTAAATCAGTGTTAGTCGGTATACGCTATGATATAACCAAAACTGATATAAAAATATTATGATTTCATTTTTGATTTAGTGCAATAACCAACTTGTTATTTCCATAAATATTAGAGTAGGCTGAGCTCAAAATACACACCATTTTGCTCCCATCTGAAGAAACTGCTGTATAATACAAGTGTTTCTTCTTATCATGTGACAACAGCTTGTAGATTTTCATTAAGTTGTCTGCTGTGATGTCTCAGTATCTCTTTGACTGTTTCTAGCTTTAAATCATAGACATAAATTCAAACCACAAGGAGCAGGAATACTGTTTGCATTACATGTATTCAGTGTCTGGGGAGCAGTGTTTATCAATGGTCGTTCTATTATTACACCATTCCTCATACACATAAATACAGACCGTATCCCCTGCTCTTACTGGAGTTTTCAGTTTAATCCCAGCAGAGCAGCATGCAGCCTGCTAGCTGCACAATAACGTCAGGAATCATCAGGTGAAGCCAGGTCTCGGTGATAATAAGTACACAGCAGTCAAGAACATAGCGATTTTTATGAAGCTCTAAGTCCAGGTACTCCGTCTTTTGCACCAAGATCCGCTGTTGGAGAGATACAGTCTTGGCAGAGGAGGCTTATGTGATTGGTTCTTTGGCTTCAGCATAAGGCCAGACCTTCAGCCCCATTTCTGCTTCCTCACCGTCCCCCATCTGTGTTGCCTCCCAGACCTGATAACTTGAAATAGATACCCATGCTGGTGGCCAATGTCCACAAGATCCTGGCAGGTGTAACAGATGTCAATGAAAGCGATGGTGTATAAAGAAAGAAAGAAAATATAAATAAATGTAAGGATTATGATTATTCATTAATGATTTAAAAAAAAAAATTATAATTAAAAATCATAATTCAGGAAAATAGTTTTCTCAACCAAAAATCTTTACTTACGAATAGAAATCAGAGATGTCCTCTGCTGTTGAGATTATGGGCTAAAAAACACTTAATAATTAAATGTATTTAATTATCATTAATAATTGGTAATTATTAACCAAAACCACGCTAAATGTCACTGTTTAATCAGCCGCTTCAATCGGTGGGGGAACTTTGACCTTTTTTCGAAAGATAAATCACTCTTGCACGAAATAAACACAAACGCTTCTCTTTATATATGTGAACATTTATTAAAGCCATATTCCAAAACAATTATTATTCTGGTCCAAAAATATTCACCTAACTAAATATCCACTATTCTACAAAAGGGAGTAAAATGACTATCTAAAAATTATAATCAAGAAAATATATGTGCATTGAGTGTCTATGAAGATCAAACCAGCAGTTTTATGGACAAAATGTGCAATTTGGGTTAACTTGGAAAGTGGAGCAAAACCACTGTACAAGAAAGCCTTCTTGGTGCGCTGATGCTACTTAATGGCGGTGGTCAGCTGGTAGACAGTGGGCTGCACCCTTAGCCACTAGCAGCTGATTGCCCAAAACCTCGAACAAAGGGTCATAAAACTCTGAGGCGGGAACTCGGTGGAAAAACTCCAGTAATAAAACTGGGACAAAAGAGTGGTCAGGCCACGAGGCCCAGACCGCAGCTGCTTTAAATGGGAAAACTTTAAAAGTCCAACTTCTAACTCATGGCTGATTTGGGATCAGCCGGACACATGAACATGCACCTTGCTGATTGTATCCATGGTCCGCGATTAAGCAACACTTGCACAGCAAATCAAAACAGCTCAGCATAAACACTTAAATCAATATTGCATGCAACAAGTTGATACCTTGGATTAACTAGTGGTGATTCTAAACCACCTAAACTATGCCTCACCCTGCCTCTAAATACACCTGTTCGATTTACTATAAAAAGAATGAAATTACTTTGAGGTTGATTACTTCTCTTCACCGGCTTGAGGATGGGTCATAGGTCTGAAAAAAAAAGGTATGGGGTAAGAACGCTGTCAAAAAAAATGTGTATGTAAAGACGGAAATGTGTGCATATCAGTCAATAGTTGTGCATAAGTAAAATCCAAAAGAGGTATTGTATACTTTCTCTATAAGAATACAAAATAAAATGTTACAGATTCAAGAAATTACAAACACAAAGTTCAAGTTTACAGTTATGGTTTATTCTTTATGAATACAATATGCTATAACAGTTTGTGAATACGATTTCTTTTCTATGAGAATACGAATTTACATCAGTGACTTGGCGTCACGTGATCTCAGTCTGGTAAGTGGAGCACGGTCAGTCGAATCGCGTTGCGCATGCGCTGTCACACTCCTCACCGCCCGTACTGCCGGGATTGGATGACGGAAAAAGGCAATGGGAGATAATTCAGTCTAAAAGGAATATTACGAACAAAGGGGAGATAGGGGAGGAAATCAAGAGTATTATAAATAAAGCATTGTTCTTATTTTTATGAAATACAAAACTAAAACATAGAATATACTGGGTAGAGTTATACAATGATGTACAGTAGATGGTGGTATGCACCTCTGAATTTGTTGCGTACCGCCAGCAGAAGAAGAAGAAGCAGCAGGACTAGCGCTAAGATGACGGACCAAGAAACTACGGTACAAAGCCAGGTAATGTTAAAAAGTTTATAAATGTCTTAATGTCATTAATATATGCTCTTGGTCCGTTTGTTTTCCGCAGGTTTTATAAACCTGGGTGACGGCAGAACTGCGACGCCTGTTGAGCTGCGCATGTTGAACCGTACAGCCTAGTCGGTCTGTCCGACCAAAATGGATGAGCCCAACAGTTGTGAGCTGCTGTACTGAATGTGCGCACCGCCATCTTGCCCAAACATTTCTGTATTTGAAATTCTTTGTTTCAAAATGATATATAATCACATTGTTATAAATAAACCACTGCAGTCTTGTCCAGCAGTCCCCAAATGTCGTGAAAAACTGGAAATCCTTTTCATTCACGAAGTTGTTTTTAATTATTAAAAACAACTTATATTGATAACAAGGTCAAAATTACCAGTTGTGTTATGCACACCTTTGTGCATCACACGGTATTATTCACTGAAGCCATGGTCAATGAGCTGCACAGAAAGTTGTTGTTTATTCTGTTTTGATATTGTCATGTTAAAATTAAATGCTTATTTGTGTTTTTCCATTTTTCCATAAAAATTGTGTGTATTTACATTGTTTCTAAGCTCATGTAAATAGACATTGTCATGTGTTCCCTCAAAAAAAATTTGGATTTAGGACAGCAAAAAGCCTATTCTATTGTATTCTGTTCCTATTCTCATTCTTCATTAGAAATGTTGCATTAAAAAATCTCAATAAAAACTGCTGAGGAGTTTGTTCCTTTTTAAAATGTATTTTATCTTATTTTAATGTTGAGGGGATTGGATGACTACACCAAAGTACAATCCTTTGGAATGACCCAACACTGCAAATTAGACTAGTGGCTTCTCTGTTTGTTTTTAAATCGCTTCTTAAAACTCATCTCTTTGCTGGGGCCTTGCTGATTTTACTCTATTTTATTTTATGCCATTTTATCTCTATCATTTTATCTGACTCTAAAGTGTTATGAACTGGCATGGGTTCGTGGGCTTTCTGACTGAGACATAACCTCATGCAACACTTTAAAATGTTATATACTTATCTCAGCAAGGAGGGTAGTAAAATGCCAAGAAATTACACAAAATTAGGGCAGACTATTTTTGTGACCCTCTAGATTTCAGATTCTGTCCTACCCTCTACTGCTTTCACTTTGAAATCTGAGAGAAATGTGTTTTTAACCATATTTATTTTATCTTTGTCACGAATTCTAGGGTTGAGGCCACTGAAACGTGTTTCTTGTCATCAAATTTATCAACACCTGATTGTTCGTGTGCTGGGATGGGCCAGTAAATGCATGATTTCACAAATCACACATGAAGCTTGTCCCATTGTTTTACCCAAATCTACATCAGGTTTTGATAAATGAGGCCCCAAGTGTATATATGAATGCCATAGATACTTTTTTTTCTGAAACTCCCAAGTTCTATTAATCTGGGCAATGGAGAGTAACTACAATACCAGGACACAGAAAATACAGCCTTTACCTTCCTATCAGGAACAATTTAAGGACAAGGTGATTGATTTGTCCCTTATCTTTTCCTATCTGTGTAGATCTCCCTATCTCTGCTTTCTTTTCTGTTCATGCTGATCCTTGTCTATATTTTACACTTCAGAATTAGAATAGGTACTTCAGCATGAGCATGTCAATCTTGAAGAATGGGAAGGTATGTCAACATGTTTGGATGGAAGTTGCATTTTCTAAGGTTGCATTCCATCACCTCCAATGCTACCTTGATTTCAAATATTATGGTAAATTGTGAAGTGCCTGCACTTGTACTATACTTTATCAAGTGTGAGGACCCAGTAGCGCTTTACACTACGATCAGTCACTGTAGCCACACCTGCCCTGGTGGTGAGACTGCCATATAATTTTGAACTGGCAACCCACTGTTTACAGTACCACCCTAACAGCTGAGCAACAGTCGCCCCATACCATGAATCAGTAGGTCTTGAAAAAAAAAGAGAAAATGAAGGAAATTTAGAGAGATGAGATCTTACAGGAAATAATTGGCATGGTTAGAGGCAGTGTTACAATTCTGAAACACTGGGGCTTTAGCCCAAACGGGAAACAGTTAAATTTTATACATCTGTAGTATATTTTAATTTATTAATTTAGGTAATTTCATATTAATATAATATAAAGCATTTTGTACCAATCCTCAACCTACAGGCTGGGATTCTAAGTAAATGCGAATTAAACAAAAACGTGTGTAATCCTTACTTTTTTTTCTTGTTAGGAGCAAGAGTGAAGGATTAAAAAACATTTAAACTGTTAAGCCCTAAGGGTTTTAGAAGCAATTTTCACCTGAAATTATATACCTGAAATAAAGGTCTACATGCAAACCTTTGGTACCTGTATAAAGGTAAGACATAAAGGAATATTTTTCAAGTGGAAGCACTATTGCAACTGTTACTATTTCAGATTTATTTGTGAGTAATCAAAAACTAAATAAATAACTCAAGCACACCACACACAGCTGGTGTGATTGATTAACAAGACTGACAAAAGTTTTTTGCTAGATCGAAACATTGCAACATTTTGTGATATTTCGAAAACTTATGGTGAACTAAGTCAATGCTCTGTCTGACAAATGTTTGTCTTAAACTCACAGAAACTGCAATCATTCAGTGTCTCATAAATGCGATCCTCTCATCTACCTAAAGGTAGTTGCTTAGATCTTTATTTTTCTACATTCTTACAAGAGAAAATAGGCCGTTTTAAAGTTATCAAACTGTTGCTTGATTTTCTCCAGTCTTGGTCAGATTAGAACTTACAACCAAAAATATTTTATTGGTTTCATTTTTGTTGAGATCTCACCAAAAGTTTGAACACAAACTATCTCTACAGTCCTCATAATTTATTTTGTCAAAATGTCTGGCTTTATTTTGATTTTCCTATGTGAGTCTTGTATTTATTATATTTCTATTTTTATACATTGCTCATTTGTTTCTTTCTCTTTTTATGCTTGTTTAATCACCTAACTCTGATCTGTGTATTATTTAGGTACACAAAGTACACATATAAATGATGATCTGATAAATGATGCTTGATGCTACTCAGGTCCTCATTTAGGTTTTCATGGGATCTCGCCCCTTCCTATTTCTATATTTTGTAGGCTTGACTTTTTTTTGGTTCTCCGCTTTTTGTTGTAATTATGCTTAAACCACCCACTGTCCAATGTGCTTTCAGAGTTTAGGTACAAATTAATTAAATTTATTTTATCATATTGACAACAAACAACATTTCAAGGTACTTTACAAGACACACTTGTCCAACTTACCAATTCATATTCAGAGATACGAATTGGAACAGAAATATAGTACCAGAGTTTACAGTTAAAAAGCAGAGAATGACAAAAAACTAAACTTTGAAAGACCTTCACTTTCAATAATTGTAAGATAGTTTGACACCTTTGAAGGAGATGAAAAAGTAATTTGGGATGTTTTTTAAAATGTACTCATTTGTTCTTTTTGTTTTTTCATTGCTATGTTGTCTTTTTAAGCTTTTTTAATTAGATTTTTTGTATTCATCTGGAGAAGAAATTCTCACTGTTTCCATAAATAGAAGAGAATAAAAATGTGTGTGTCAGTGGCAAAGCAAAAAGACAAATGGAAGCATACAGGTTCACAAATTACTTAAAAAGTATAAAAAGTTCCAAGACTAAATACGATAAAAATCAAAAACAGGAATCAAAATCAGAATAGACTGTACAGTAAAAGAGAAACTCACATCACAAAGGAGAAACACTGTGCAGTTACCAACATGGCAAACTCAGATTAAATTAAATTAAATTAAGCAACATAGCCAGGTGACCAGAAACCCACAAAATGCGCATCTTTGGCTGTGCTTGAGAAAAGAACAACAAATATTTACTAAAAAATGGAAACAATGGTGCAAATATCAACATGGATGTAAACACTTATTGAGCAGATAGTGACATTTCAGACCACCTTAATGAGTGGAGCTGAATGAAATTCATTCAACCTGATTCTGTGGAGGAAGTAGCTCAGCTCTGTTGTTATTGAAGCAACAAGAGAAAATCTTGTCGGATCCAATATCTGCCGCACCTGTGATTGAGAAAAAACCTTCTAGTATTCCTGCAACTACAAAGCTAAAACAATTTGACAACAGTCACCAGCCACATGTGCTGCTGCAGTACAAAGTAGGCATAAAATATAATGTTTTTTTTTTCTTTTAAGCGTTGATAGTGACAAGTTTTGTGGAGCACACTTACTGTACGAAGTATATAATTAAGACAAACAAATCTACTTGCTTGTAAAATAGACAAAATGAATTCTAATGATATTTCAAGGGCTTAAGGCGGGTGGTTCATTGAGATGTATTTTTAAACTTATTCTGTAATGAGAAATTCTAAAAACAGCAAAAGCCCTAGTCTAACAATGCCTATGGGTTTGGTAATATAACAAAGACAAATATTCAGAACCTGGCATACTACTAATTTGTACAGATTTTTTAATCATAGCACTGAGTGCTATAATAAACTCTTGGAAAGTGTAACTTCTTGGAGGCTAAACTAATCATAAACAGTGTTGACATTTTTTCTCTATGTGCACGATTTTTACCTTTTTGAATGTTTCACTCTTCCTTATAAGATTTTCAGGAGGACTTGATACTTGGTGATCAATTTTAACTTCAAGCGGCCGCTCTGTAATTTGAGCCGAGTTTAGTTGTGATCAGTGTGGGTCGAACACATGGAAGATGAGGGCGGGCATCAAAGCCCTGTGGGATGTGGAAACAGGTTGTTGAGCCTTGAGGATTCATAATCCAATTAAACATCTGTTGCAGATGATTCCTTGTTGATTCCCAGTGACCTTTCATGTCCCTGCTGACTTCAATGGTAGAAGTCAGTTTAAAATACCATCAGATGTTGGAAACTTTTCAAATTTTTTTTTTAAGATACACAGCCTTCTAAAAATATCAGCACCTCTACAGCAATGGGTCTTCATAGGATTTTATGTGATACACCAACCCAAAGTAGTTCATAATTGACAAGGAAAGAAATATTTCTATAAATAAAGGAGTGGCAAGCATTTTTATTCAGCCCCTGCGATTATTACTTTGTAGAACCAACTTTTGCTGCAATTACAGATATCTCTACGAGTTTTGCACATCTATAGCTTTTCTTTTCGCAAAACTGCTAAACCTTAAATCTGAAGACAAAAAACTTGGAAATGCAGCTCGGTCCTTGTTTTTCGGTCCTTGTTTCTTACGTAGGTATTCTTTTGATCTTTAGGGAGACTGACTGAGTGAAAAACATGGAAAGAAGCATGTGACCAAAAAATGCCTTGGAAAATGTTTGATCACTGGCTTTTGCCATTTTTTCCAATGTGAAATTTTTATTGAAACCAAATTTGTGTTGCCACAGTTCTCAATTGAATTCAGGTATGGGCTTTGAATAGATTACTTTGAGAAATGAATTAGCTTTAACCTAAACCATTTCCTTGTCGCTCTGACTGTATTTAGTGTCGGTGTCCCAAGTCTTTTGCAGTCTTAACAGGTTTTCTTCTATTATTGTCATGTTTTTCAGCTCTAATAATAAGAATATCTTATTTTTCTAATGCTCTTCAGATTTGTCTTCAAACCTCAAAGTGCTACAGGGCAGACAGAAGCGTCCACCGTCTGTGGGGCCTTAAGGTGTTCTGGAAGAACGTTCCACAGGCAGGTGGCTTCAAAAGACCTGTCCCCCATCGTTTTGACCCGTGTTCTAGGCAGGATCAGAGAGTGCTATTGGCCCGACGGGGTCCTGGCTGATGTGTGTAGTGTCAACAATTCAATGAGGTAGGTGGAGGGCCACACCATGAAGACAGTGATGCGTGTGCAAGAGGATTTTGCACTCAATACGGTGGTGAACAGGAAGCCAGAGCAGTGTCCGAAGGATGGGGGTGATGTGTTGATACTTCCTCACCCTCATCTGTACCCAGGCAGCGCTGTTCTGAACATACTGGAGCTTTTGAAAGCTCCTACCAGGAAACCCGATGAGGAGCGGTCCTTGATGAGTGCCCAATCTATTCTACCCTTAGGTTGTCGTTTTCAAGATGTTTTATAGTATAAATTTTCTACCATACAAGCCTTTTGCATGTAGGATAAAAAGCTAATTTTTGATCGAATCCATCTTAGCTTGACAGGTAATAGGGACTTAAAACAAATACAGTACACATTTTTCACATTTTAAATAGTAAAAAATATAAAACCATGAAGCATTGTTTTCACTTTGTATTGTTATTTTGCATGAAATCCAATTCAAATACTTAGATTTCTGTGGTTAAAACATTCAAGGTGTATAAATACTTTCGCCAGGGACTGTACTGTAAATACTATTTGAATAAAAAGGTTAAAAAATAGTGTCAATTTGATAAAATAAAGTTTGCAGAAATTTGCCAAAATGTTTTAGTTCTCAATGACTTTAACAGATGACAACGATTTATGTTAAAGACAGTTTATAAAATTAAATGTGTTTATCAACAGATTTCAACTAAATCCACTTTATTTACAGTATATTGTGCAGACATATTGCGCATCATCGTCTAATTTATATACAAAAATATATAGTCAATTAATTTCAGTCCTATAGAGGAGTACTTGTCTTTTTGATTTAGAAAATGTTTCTGTTCTGTATCATTCCCTTCAAGTTGTAAGTGGTTTTCTAAAAACAATAAAAATTTGAAATTCCTATGGACAACTTAATTAGGATGATAATACAAAATAAAAATTTAGTTTTTTTACTTTTAAGTTAACACTTCATATTCAAAGAGCAACTGAAACAGCTACTGAATAAAGGAAGTGCCTCTGTACAAACACTTTATGTTGTACAAGACGAAATAGTAGGGTATTTATTTCTTTTTAGCAAAAGAAATCCTAACGTAGGTGTGCATTTGTGTTTAGATAGCATATCTGCTAAAAACTAAAAAAACTAATTCAAATCATGGCAGTGATTGAATGCCAGTAATATTAATTCAGAATATCTATTAATAATGCCACAGCGGAAGGCCATGTATTATGAGACCTAAATCTGCCTAGGGAACACCTCAGAGATTTATTAGATAACACCTAGATTCACTATCTGGAGCTGTGATATATCATCATTTATGCAAGTCATGTGATCATCCTTACTATGCGTTTATGTGATAGTGTGAGTGTGTGTGGCTGAAAGTGACAAAGAGAAATTGAGAACATCTGCAGTGCTCGGTTTAAATGGATATTGTGCTCTGCAGCTGCTCAGTCTGCACGGTCGGTGCATAACGTTCAGGTGTGTGTACATGACACATATATACTTTTATGCGTGCCTCTGTATACTTTTTGTCGACTTGTAAGGGGATTTTATCTGACTGACCAACATAACAGCATATTATTATGAAGGAACAGAAAAATGGGGCTGTACGGTGGCGCAGTTGGTAGCACTGTTGCCTTGCAGAAAGAAGGTTCGGGGTCCGACTGGGGGTCTTTCTGCATGGAGTTTCCATGTTCTCTTTGTGCATGAGTGGGTTCTCTCTGGGTTCTCCAGCTTCCTCCCACAATCCAAAAACATGACGGTTAGGTTAATTGGTCTCTCTAAATATCCCTTAGGTGAAAATGGATGTGTGCATGGTTGTTTGTCTTGTGTGTCTCTGTGTTGCCCTAAGATGGCCTTGCGACATGTCCAAGGCGTACCCCGTGTCTCTCCTGTGGACCGCTGAAGATAGGCACCAGCTCCCCTGTGACCCTGTATGGAAGAAGCTGGTATGGAAAATGGATGGATAAAAAAACAGTTTTCAGGTGTTTTACATGGTATGATACATATGGAGTGTATTTGTATTAGGCCCATTCTGACACCCCTAAAGAAAAGTTCAGTACAAAGAATTGACTTCAGAAGTCACTTAATTAGCAACAGAGCCAATGATATACACTGCTCAAAAAAATAAAGGGAACACTTAAACAACACACTATAACGCCAAGTAGATCAAACTTCTGTGAAATCAAACTGTCCACTTAGGAAGCAACACTGATTGACAATCAATTTCACATTCTGTTGTGCAAATGGAAAAGACAACACAGGGAAATCTTTGGGGATTAGCAAGACATACTCAATACAGGAGTGGTTCTGCAGGTAGGGACTAGAAGGTGACACGGGAGTGGATTTTCTCTCCTGTCCCATCCCGCTCCCACAGAAAAATGTCTTGTCCCATCCCAATCCCAGGCCAGCATAAAAAAAAAATCCTGTCCCATCCCACTCCTGGTAAATTGACTCCCACTCCCATCCCACTCCCATTTAGAACGACTCCCACTCCTGTGCTTCTCCCATTTTTGTTTTCTTCAGTTAGTCTTTTGGCAATTTCTTTGAAGGACCAGTTAGGTCTTTGATTTTAGCTGTAGTAAAGGCCAGTTAAAGTATAAAGAATAATAATGAAGAAATAATAAAATATCAAACAAGGAAACAAACCATGCCTATCTTAGCTGAATAAACAAAATGTACATAGTTGTATCTTACTCATTTATTAAGTGATTGTTTTCTTTGAACAATGACATTACTTTTATGTTTCAAATTGCTGAAACAAAAGAAAAAGCACCTAGCAAGAGAACTGTACTTGGTGAACAAAAGGGCAAAAAGGCATTACCTTCACAATTTAGAAACTGTACCATAATGGTTCACAGCACTGGTCCTCAGGGACCCCTTCCCTGCAAGTTTTAGATGTGTGTCTGCTCCAGCACACCTGATTCAAATTCTGACATGACCTCCTGTACAGGCACCAAGAATGGAGGGTCAAACTGGACAAAATTAATACAATAAATTCATCATTAAATAAATAAATGTTGTGAATGTCCCATAAGTGAAGTAAATGTAACATGAAAGAAATGTAAAATTAATGTGCCATTAAATTAAAGGTACCATTTATTTATTTAATACATCATTAGAAACAATAAATGTACCATTATATCATGAAATGGACTATTATGCAATTAAATGTGCCCCTGAATAATTAAGTATAATTTTAAAGACGACATGACGTAATTAGTGGTACACTTAATATTTAATGATGTATTAAAATAAATGATACATTTAATGGTACATTCAATTTTTTTCTATTTCACAACGTATTTATTTAATATCTTCCCTTGATGAAGCCTTTCTACGAAGCCCGCGAGGGGACATGGGGGAATTCTTTTTCTTTTGAGTCCCCACGCAATACTTTCACGTTCGCTCACAATACTTTTTGCGTTCCCACGCAATACTTTTTGCGTTCTCATGCAATAGTCTTTGCGATATCTCGCAATACTTTGTGGGATAGTTTCCAAACCAGATAACTACAAAAATGGATCAAACACTACAACCGTTTTTGAGATTTATTGAGTACTGTCCCAATCACGTGATCTTTACTGATACTGTCTCCCGTCCCGCGGGATTCCCATCGGAATCCCGTGATCCGTGGGATTCCCGAAAAAATGTCAGCCTCTAGTGGGGACCACAGACCACTTCTCAGTACCTATGCTTCCTGGCTGATCTTTTGGTCACTTTTGAATGTTGGTGGTGCTCTCACACTCGTGGTAGCATGAGACGGACTCTACAACCCATACATGTGGCTCAGGTAGTGCAGCTCATCCAGAATGGCACATCAATGCGAGCTGTGGCAAGGTTTGCTGTGTCTGTCAGCGTAGTGTCCAGAGCCTGGAGGCACTACCAGGAGATACAGGGACACAGCGTGCTAATGTCTCTTTGCAGGCAAACAGACATAACTCTTCAAACTGGATCCAAGAGTGTCATATGATCACGCGATCATATGCACCAAGTTAAGTAGGAATGAATTGCCGTTTGTGTATCCGGTATTCATTTATGAACGGGGGTAATTAAGGTACAACCATTGCTTGACTTTTCTCTCTAAGGTCTACAGAAGCAAACTGTGTTCAAGAGAGTTCCCAGCAGAGACCCTGTCTCTACAACGCTGAGTGGAGCTGAGTGGAAGGACAACGGCACCGCATCACCGTGCCTACAGCGGTAACGTGCAGTTTGGCCGGCCGACAGAGCGAGCCGCCCCAACCCACAGCTGCAGAGGTTAACTGCAAGTTAACCCTTTCTTCACTGTGGATGCTTTCTTCAACTTCGTCGCCCTGGACAACTTTTCCTCAGCACGGTTCAAGTAAGAGGTTGTGTTTTGGGCAGAGAGAAGTAGTTTAGAAAGAAATAATCTAGACATTTTTCATTTTATGACGTTTGGTTTTGTTTGTGTTGAAAACTCAGCCATCTTAGTGCTAGCAGATTATCTGTTCAGCACATGTGCTCAGTTTATGTGTTCTGTGTTTGTGTTTTTAAAGTGAAGACAAACTTTATTTAAAGGGTGATTTTAAACACAGAAGATCGGCCAGAACGCGCTGTACGTGCTTATGCATTTTAACCGTTTTATTAGTGGTATTTTAAAGGTATGTGTTTGATTCTGATGATAAGCTATAAGCTTCTTTTGTTAGCTCCAACTTCTAACAGCTAAGAACACGTGTTTGCCTACTAAAGATCATTTACCCCAAAAGTTTTAATTTTAGTTTTAAATCTAGGAAATAATATTTCACCGTTAAGCCCCATTTCTCCAGAAAGATTTGGTTCTTACTCAAAATAATATTTCCTTAAGTATTATTTTAGTCTTTCCTTAATAAAATTTCTTTAAATATTATTTTAATAAATAAAGGCAGCTAATTAAACACCGTTGAGAATTGGTCATCCAGAAGGTTGGTTTTATTCAGCAAATCATTCTTTAAAATATTATTTTATTAAGATAATATTTTATCTGATCTTGCATTGTGAATGGTTGTCTAAAGGTATGCCAATTATTGCCTAAGTTAGTACCAAGACTAACTTAACTTCAATTCCAGATTCTTAAAGATAATCCTTGGTTCTCAAACATAAATATTGCATCACTCTTTCGGTCATGGTTTTCAATCATCTTTAATCAACTTGTTTATATTGTACATAGCTCATTAGTCTTCCTTATTCTTTAATTCTGCTTGGTAGTTTAGTTGGGTTGTTTTAGCATAGCAAAGAGTTTGTTGATTGAAATATGTTTTACTTTGAGTTGACTTATTTTTGTTAATAAATTCTTGTATTTTAAGAAATTGTGTGAATTCATTCCGTGTGTGTGTACAGAGTTTTGCTGTTCAATAATGTCAGAGCTTGGCTCATCCCTTTCAATTTTGTCCTAATACCACCGCCTTATTGGGCTGGTATTCACAGGACAACCCTTAACAGATCAAAATATTATTTAATAAAATATTAAAGTATTAATATTAAATAATATATTCATATTCATCATCACAACGCGCAGAAGCTCCACAGATCCACAGCTCAAGTGGAGGATCTGTCAACAGGACAGTAACCATAAATATGCTACGATGGAAGCTTTTCTTCTGCAGGAATAGGGATGGATCCAAATACAGGGCAATCATGGAATAAAATATATTCGAGGCTGCAAAAACCTTGTGACTGGGGCAGAGGATTACCTTTTAGCAAGAGAGCGATACTAAAGTTACAGCCTGAGCTACAATTAAATGTGTTAGAATGGCTCAGTCAAAGTCCTAAGACCCAAATTAAACTAAGAATCTGTGGCATGGTTTGACACTAAGGGTTTATGCTTTCGATTCATTTGTTTTTCTTTTTAATTGGTTTTTTATACCAGTATATTTTGATAATCTCTTTATAACCTTAGGAAATGATTGGACACAGATAGAGCTGCTTCTTAAGCTCCTATTCTACCAGCATGACTAAAACTTGAGCAGCATCTTTCCATATTTTCTGTCACTAAATTGAGGCTTAAAATGGAAATTAAGACTGGTTCCTTGCTGCCAGTCATGGTGGTGGGATGTTATCAGAGTATTAAGAACCATGTTAGTAGTCTTGGTCATATCTACAGCACATACACTCTTTTGTAAATTTGTCTGATGTTAGAGCATTCAGAGAGGTATCCTCCCTCCTACATAATTTCCTATTCACTTAGTGTTACACTTGGGTAACAGGTGCAATCACCCATGCAATGCTGCTGTGATTCCCAAGGCTCTCCACAATTCTATTACAGGTTGCCCATTTATGCTCAGTATACCAAATGCTCAAAAACCCTTTAACATAAATCTTTTCATATGCATGTTAACTCAATCATTCAAGGCATTTTTCTCTTCTACATTTCATAAACACAAATATTTGTTTATCAGTTTTAATGAAAATATTGAAACTTTGAGTCAGAAATAGCTCATATTGCTTTGTCATTCTATTTTACCAAGTGAAAGTCTTATATTATTTTGATCCATTTAACACAAAGTGTAATTAGTATATTTCAAACATTATTTGTTTGATGATTATGGCTTACCACTTATGAAAACCCAAAATCTATTGTCTCAGAATATTTCTAAAAATGATTTTTAGAAATGTTAGCCTTCGAAAAAGGACAACCTTGTACTGTACAGTAAATGCATTTAGTAATTAGTTGGCACTCCTTTTGCATGAATTACTGTATAAAAAGACAGTGGACCTACACCAACATATGACATGGCTCCCCAAATTATCTGTGGAAACTTCACACTGGACCTCAAGCAACTTGGATTCTAGATTCTTTGGTTTCTACCAGACTTTTTCCTTCCATTCATCTTTCACTTAATGTGCTTGGACAGAGAACTCTACAAACAGCTAGCGTTTCTAACAATGACTTTTGGTCTACCTTCCCTTCGTTTGGATGGTGTCAATAACTTTTCGCTGGACAGCTGATAGTCAGATTCTTCCTCTCTCAGGAATCCAGGTGTGTGCTGTCTGTGTGTGCTTCTGTCTCCCTGAGATAGCAGGTTTTATTGTTGGGCGGAGATGAGCTGCTGCAGTCCTTCGCACCTGTGATTGATCAGGTTCATTAGTGGAGCTTAAAAAGTGCTGCCTGCCGGACACTCGACACCTGAGTGTCAATCTTAGTGGTACCTCTAGCCCCCCTGTGAGACTTCTTGATTACTGTTCAGTTTTTGAGAAATCGAACCTCGGCTTCTCTTCCTCCTTTAATGTTACCTCCTGGAAGCTTCCTGGTTGACCTCCGCTACGTAGCTCTATCACACAGTTTCTCGTTCTTCGGAACAATAACCTCCTGGATTCCAGCCCACGACCGGCACACTCAAGGCTCCTCAGCAGCTCCCTACTCTTGGAAACCTGTATGCCCTCCAACATACTGCTCCATAGTCTCCTTCTTCCCCAGTGGCGTGCCAGACCATAACAGCTGAAGCCTTTTCCTGATCCTGTTTAAACATTCTTTATTTTAATAAACCATTAAAACTCACTTGTCTCTTGGAGTTTCTGTTTGTGGGTCAGAAAACTTTCTACAACTATGACATCCCCATGGTTCTTTAGTCCCAGGGTGTCCACCTGTCTCAGCAATCTGTGTGTTTTAGATGCTTCGGTGCTCCAACACACCTAAATCGAGTGGCTGAACAATCACCTAAGCATATCATTAAATTCTGCAGATGCCTGCTAATGAAAAATTCATTTGATTTAGGTGTACTGAACCAGGAAAAATTCTAAAACATGCAAGATAACATATCTTGCGTACTAACTTTGGACATCACTAGTATAGACCATGACATAACATTTTTATATTAAAAAATATTTTGTTGTTGGTATGATGTAATAATATAACTTTCTAAGAAACTGAATTTTAGGCCTTCATTAGATGTAAGCCATAATCATGAAAATTAACACAAATAAATGCTTGAAATCTCTCGCTGTGAAATGAATGTATAATTTAGATTTACTTTTTAGGCTAGGTTACAGAAATAAATAAACTTTTGACAATATTCTACTTAAAAAGCACCTTTATTACAAGGGTGACAAAGTATTTTCATTGACACATTCAGAAGTGGGAAGCAGCTTTCAGTCTCTAATGTTTTTCTGTTACTTTGCTCGCATGTTTTTTCTCCAATCACCTTTTCCTATTTACTCTGTTCTTTCTCCCTTGTCAAAGGCTATTCATGTTCACCACAGCGATTCACGTAAACACATATTTCTATTCATGAGTTTGTCTCCCCCTACCTTAGTTCCATCCATGAAAATGTCAACAATCAGAATTGGCCCCTATGAGACAAGTTTTACTTACCGCACCTGTGAACAAAACATTGATCCATATTTGCAACGCTCCACTTTGTCAGAGCTTCAGTATGCCATTTAACGACACGTAATTATAGGCATTCATATTTTCCTTTTTTTTATTGAGTTTTTTATATTTCATCATAATTATATACACCATTACTGAATACCCTTAGACATTCATTGACCTGTTAAGATTTTTTTTCTCCATCACTTTACAGAATTTCACAACAATGAAGCATACAATGCCATCTAGTTACAAGCCATGACAGCTTTTTTCAATGTTTTCAACAAAAAGAAGGCCATTGCCCCCTCTTGTTTAGTTGAATTACAGGTACAAATTAGGAACAAAATACTCCTACATAATTTCTTCAAATTACATGTATTCAATGATTGAGACTTCGGCTGCTGTTACAGGAATCTAGATTGGCCAATTTTTCTTGCTTTCTTTAAAGTTTTTTTTCCCTATACATGTGCTGAAGCAAAATTAGCAAAATGACCATTCTAATCTAACACCACATTATATTTGTTGATTTGTCTAAAAGTATCAATCTACCTCGTTTAAATGCAGCTAAACAATTTAATAAATTTATGATGGATAGATCACCAGTCCATCACTGGGCAACACAGAGACACACAGGACAAACAACCATGCACGCCCACACTTACACCTAGGGTCAATTTAGAGAGACCAATTAATGTTTTTGGACTGTTGGAGGAAGCCAATGACCTAGAGAGAAGCCAAACTTGCACGAGGAGGATATGCAAAGCTCCTACGATTGACAGATGTGATTTCCCATTTCAGACCATTTTTGTCTGTCTGTCTGTCTTTTTGGACTGAAAGAAACATTGTTAGTAAGAGCCAATTGTTTTACTATTGGTTCTATAAAAAGCATCCAAACCAAAGTTGTCAAAAGCAGTGCCTGCTATTAATGTTGTAGTTCCCAGTCCCGGCAGAGAGAAGACACTGAGAATTTCATACACTTGAAGAAACTGCAATCAATACCTTTCTCTATTACTTCTTGTATATTTAAGTATTCTTAGGCTACATTGTGTCGAAATTTGATACACACACACACACATTAAGTTGGGGTTAAACTGTGCTGTCCAACATAAGGGCCCCCCATTTACAGTTTTTCCCATAAAACCAAAACACCTTGCAAGCAAATGGTAATGTCAATACACCATAATCTTGCCCAGAGCAGGTTGTAAAAAGCATATGTGCAATATGTGATCATGAAAGGATGCTTTCAGTTCAAGAGTGTGCTCATGGTTTTCATCATGTTATTTGTTAGTTGTGATGGGAGCTACTGATAGATACATTATTTTCAACTGTATTTTCGAAAATACCATTATATGCTCTTTAGAGAGAGAAGACAGCCAGTTAGCACTGAATGGATGAATTGATACCCTCAAATCTGTCACAAGTTCACAAATGTCATTAATAGGTTACAATTATTCTACGGTCACCTTGCTAACACCAAATCAAACCTCTTTTGCCTTCAGAACCATCTTAGTTATTAATGGCATAAATTCAATGAGGTGTAAGGAAACGTTGTTGGAAAGATTGTGGTCCTTATTTACATGATAGGACACACAGTTGCTGCAGATTTGTCAGATGCACATCCATGATGGAAAACCCCATCTCAAAGGTGGTCTATTGGATTATGATCTGGTGACTATGGAGGATAATAATTAGTGTTATGTACCAGTTCACAGGTCCTAAGAGTAGGAGCTCTGCATGTCAAAGGATGGTATAACGGATAAAAGCCAGCTACAGTAAAGCATGCTGGTTGTTGATGCCCCTGCAGCATTAATATCTTACTTGTCTGTAAATTATTCATTTCATTAAACTTTAAATAAAACCAAAAAATCCCTCACATAGTTTGTCATGTTTTTGATCTTGTGCATCTGTCGGAATCTTTTTTTTTATGTGTAAATTTTATTATGAGAACATCAAACGAGCCCAAAATCTGTTAATGTGAAAATAAGAATTGAATATTTTAGAATGACACATACATTGACATATTATGTATGTCATCCTGGCATTATGCTATGCAGTCACTTTTAGGAAAATGCAGTACACGATGGTTCAATATTTTGTAAATGTCAAATTATTGATGTTGCAGACAGTGCACCACTTGCAGAATCATGTTCTGAAAAGCACATAAGAGACCTCAAAAGTCACATGGGTTACTGAAAATCTGAACGTTTTCAGTAATGTAAATTGTTTAGAGGAAACTGTGTGACGTCAGTGAGAGAAAATTCTCTGGTTGATCTTTGGTGCAAAACTGCAAATTGAAGCTTTGAAGACTAACACTGAAAGAAGCCAAAGGCATATGTTTTCCATGTAAACCTTAAGCTAACATTTAGCTAAATTGTCACCAGGGTCTGCAGACCAACATATTTAAATGAGTTCTACTATTTCTGATTAGGAAGGTAGTCATATTGCCAACCAGAAAGATGTTAGATGCTTTTCGTTGGCTACTTAAAGCTTGGAAATTGTTGTACATACATGATATTAAGAGTTGTATTTACAGTCATATTCAATAAATTAGAATATGTGTTCTGATTAGGCACATTTGTCAGATTAAAAGTACCTTTTGAAAATAACTTTTAAGCAGGTATTAAACATACTTGCATTTCATTAAGCCTACATTTCTGTGTTAAATGTCTTTGTATTGGTTTGATGAAAATCATAATGAACAGAATTAAATGCTTGAAAATATTGGTCTGTGTGTAATTAATCTACATAATGTGTTCTAATTAGTAAACTGAGTTATAAAAATAAATTAACTGTTAATTAATATTCTATTTTATTAAACATAAGTGTATAAATTCAGCCCTGTTTTGGACAGAGAAAATCCAGAATGAATTCAAACCTGTCTACCCAATGCTTGCTCTTAAAACATCACTGTAGTGGTATGTTGTATAATCAAATAGAAACAGTTCACTTAAAACCTTAAAAGCCCAAAACTAATAAGACAAAAATGCCCCTGTTGGGTACAGTTGTGTAAAACCAGAATGAAGAGACAGTATTAACAATAGTAAGACTCACCTGGGGAGGTGTGACACAAAGGTTGCCTTACATTTGTCTCAGAAAATTAATTACAAAACTTTATTCTGTCCTATACAATCAAAGTCAATGTTCCTTAGATTACAGACACTTCACATGTAAAGCATTTTAAGTGTAATAAAAAAATATTAGTATTCATGTTAATGTTTGTCAAATTTAACCTAAAACTAAAGGCAGAATATAAGGAAAGCTGAAGTCTGACAACATCATGGCGGGAATCCTGAACTTGGGTTCATGGTAGAGTCAGAGCAGACCTGCTAAGGAAGCTGAGATCTTTTGGAGTGCATGGGGCGCTCCTGAAGACTTCTTTTTAACTCTTTGGTGGCATTAGCTATGTTCTATGGTGTACTTTGTTGGAGCAGCAGTTTATCTACAGCTGAGAGGAAGCGATTAGATAAGCTCATCAGTATTACGACCCAGCTCAGCCAGGGAAAAGAGGAAGTAACATTAGACCAGGTGTTGTTGGTTTTTGTAAAAAAAAAAACAATTTATTGCTTTTTCAGTTTTAGGGTTTTTTCTTTTTCTTGACAAAAAACAAACAAAAGGAGGGTACTAAAACAAGTACAAGCCGTTAGATGAGGTTAAACACAAAGTCTAGTTCCACAACATAACATGCCCCCCCTAAAAAAAAAAAAACACCATTAATTTAACTAAAAATAGTTCCACAACAGTGGGGGACAAGAACATAACTTACCAAACTTACTTTCCTAAAGCAGACTTAACCAAAGACTGAAATGAAAGGCTTTCAGTCCCTACTTAGAATTAAACAAATAACCCCTAACGAAAACTTCTGAGCCTGCCTTCAGAAGGCTCTCCAAAAAAAATGAATGTCTCTAAACATACGCTTGACAGGCCATCAACAATCTCTTAGTAACAAGCTAGAAAATTCTAACATCTGAGCTAACAACCTGGCAACCAAACAAACAACACAAAGTCCATGTTTCAAGATACCCAACAAAGTGGAGAGCTGCTCAGACTAAATCACAGCCGCGCTTAGTGGCAGGTGTGCAGAGTTTATATACGCTGATCTCTTCTGTGATGGAGGAGCTGGAAATGAACAGTCCAACACGAGTTCCCGGTAATGTCCAGCAGGAGAAGTGCAGAGAACCCAGGAAGATCTGAGCGCAACAGGAGCAGTGAAGAAGAGAGCAACCAGGGGATTTCCAACGGGCGGGATCTCATGCACCAAAACTGACTGCAAACGGGGATTTTCACAGCTCCTGCAAGCCAGTAGGCACGGCAGTCTGAAGACAAGGCCACCGGCCGTAACAATCAGGAAGGCCAGATCTGTCCTAGGATGCCCTTCAACCCCGTGCAGGTAGTGGAAGACAGACTCTGGCAAGAATGTTATCACAGTCGGACTATGTCTTCAACCTTATCCATGAAGCTGTTACAGAGCTGGAGAGCTCCTTCAGTGACAGACTGCTGCATCCTAGGTGTACAAAGTAGTGTTATCCCAGATCCTTCCTCCCTGCAGCTGTTAGACTTTATAATTATCACTGCTACCAACAAACTCAATAAGTGTTTATGTCCCTGCTGTTTTTGCTGTTTTTCTATTTCTTGTAAATAGTCTGTTGTTTTGTATGCAAAAAAGGGTGATGTATGCAAAAAAGGGTGATGTTAGGGTTGATGACCTTTGGTTCAAAGAACTATGAGAACGAGAAATAAAACTTGTACTGCTTTCATGTATTTCAGTATTTGAGGACTCAATCAAATGATTCCTAAATTAATAAATTGGATTTACATGTGCTATCTTTTTTTCGAAGCCCCCAAATTAAAAGCTGTTGGTCCTTTTTCTCAGTCAGAACTATACATATCTTTGCCCTTTGAAGTCATACCCAGGCTGAGCACGTTGTATTTGAAAGACAGAAAAAATGTGAACTGCATTTTGATGTGGTCCTAACTACTATTACCGATACAAGCCGATAATGTTTCATGTTTTCAAACAGTAAAGGTTTAAAAGACCTCTCACCACTTTTGTATACTTTAATACTTTATTATTATACTGTATAGGGGTGGTGTTCTCCGAAAGTCCACCACCATTGCCACAGTCTTGAGTGGGTTCAGTTCAAGGTAGTTCTCACAACACCGGTGTACCAGCCAATCCACCTCCTGTCTGTATGCAGACTCATCACCGTCCTGGATCAGGCCAATGACAGTGGTGTCATTTTGCAAACTTCAGGAGTGTCACGGACGAGTCCGCTGAGGTGCAGTCATTTGTGTACAGGGAAAAGAGGAGTGGGGATAGAACACACCCCTGGGGGGCACCAGTACTTATTGATCTGGTGCAGGAGAAGATGCTCCCCAGTTTCACCTGCTGCTGTCGGTCCGTCAGGAAGCTGTTGATCCACTGACAGGTGGCGGCTGGGACCTTGAGCTGGGTGAGCTTCTGGTGGAGGATACCTGGCATGATGGTGTTGAAGGCTGAGCTGAAGTCTACAAACAGGATCCTGGCGTACGTCCCTGGACGGTTGAGGTGTTGCAGGATGAAGTGTTGACCTAAGTTGACGGCATCATCACGGCATCAGGCAACCTATAAAAACCTCCTATAATTTCTTAGAACCAGGCAACAAGACTTTTTACCACCAATGAAAAACCAAAAATAAGGTGACTCAATTAATTGAATGTCCACGATTTAACTAAAATTTTATATGCTTTCTTTAATTAGCAACGCTTATGTAGGGGTCAGTAACAGCTTCAATTCAGCAACACAATAAATTCAATAATAGAAATAAATCAATCAGCTCAACCTGTCTTTCCCTGATGCTGAAACTAGTGAGTTTGAAGAGGCTTTGAAGACGGAGGCTCGTCCATGCACCCGATGGAGCTGTTCCTTCGGGTAACAACGAGTGGTTTCTTGAGGGGAATACGACTTAATCATCAGTTTTCTTCCTTTAAGTGGCAGGCACTGATGCTCCAGTCTTCAATGGTTAAACAGAAACTTTGCTGTCATATGTCTCAGAGTACAATAGCTTCCAGAGGCTGAAGAGTTGAAGGAAACCCCGGGGACATAATTGAGGTTGATTCAGGACTTCCAGAAGCCTGAAACTTAGAGCAATCAGCTGTTCACCGATCAAGTTCACTTCTGTTGTCTGGATTAAAAGGCTGTAGATGAAATCAGATTCTTAATTTTGAGGCACAGTCCTTCAGGGCTCACGGGTTGATCCTCTTTTTAATGCAGTCGGTCAGCAGGGCTGTGTCTTTGGTACTTCTTCCATCTAAGCATCTTTTTCTCCGTCCGATCTTGTTCGCTGGTCTTCTGCGAGGAAACAACCCCGTTTCTTCCTTCAGCATTGCCTTTATAGCGTAGATGATCTCACCTGTCACCCCCTTGTAAGGCTTCTCAGTTATTGCACAACCTTCTCTGCTCAGTTCCTCAGTTATTGCCCAATACTTTAGTCACGGTCATCGTGACCCTCAGGTTTTGTTCTTCGGCTTTGGAAATGCCAGTAATAGCCACGCAGCTGGCTGCAGACTCATCTTCCTCTTGTTGGCTCTCAAAGAGTTCGTTGACAGCATGCAGCTGGCACTCGTCACCTCTTGTCCTCACATAGTTATTTTCCTAATCTGCTCAGTCTTAAACTTTACACAGTATCACACATTCCGTTCTCAGCTTTCTACATTTACTTTAAGATACAGTTACAAAATCATCACTACATTCCTTTTATTCATACATCACTAATAATCAACATTATATCTTTCATATATGGTTGATTGAGAATTTTAAACCTTAATGTTTTGTATTTACTATCAGTTCTCAATCATATTTCAATCATATGTGTTCTAACTTGAAAATCAAAGATTACTCGTTTCATTTAATACTTGTAAAAGAATGGAAAATCATCATACATCATTTATTTGGATACACTTGTTTATATTTCTGCAAAAGATGAATATTTATCTCCACACAGGCCTCTCAGTCTCTCGGTCCCAGAATATGAGAACATGCCCGTTTCACTCTCTAGTGCTTCAGCTGTGTATTTATAATTGTTGCATGGATTTCACAGAAATATATTTATTGTAATTTAGCTGCATTTAACTGTGAGTAGTTAATGAATGTTGCATGGATTACATGGAAAGATCTCACCTTATTTTGACACCTTACAGTACAGCCTCCTTTTCTTATTTCTTGTTTTTTATATTTTTTACCTTAGTATATATCTGCATGCTTCCATTTACCTTTCACTTTGCTGCTGATAAACCTGAATAACCCCGCTGTGGTAAAAAAAATGATTTTCTATTTTAGGTTTTCATTATAGTCCTCTGTATTAGTGGAACGTTATGTGAGTTATTTTTGTCTGTTTTAGAGAACAGCGAAATTATATATTTTGTACATTTATAATGTATGCCAGTGAACTGTTTGGGGAAAGTGTATGAAATGATTTTGGACAAACTTAATTTGGATTTCATGTTTTTTTTACAACAAGTTGTTTAGTCTAGGATGTTTTTTTTGTGTCCTGAACAGGTCCACTATTCTGTGCCCACCATCATATCTTGATGGGAAAATTAACAGCTTTTCCACTTCTTTTGTTTGGACAGGAAGTTGAGGTTATCCATCTCATAATTTTTACCCATCATCTGACGCTGTGCTCTACCCATTACAACTTTCTCTCAGACAAAGGCTACTTAAACTATATCGAAGGCTTCTGATTAAAGGGGTCTCTGATGGTTTTAATTGCTGGTGGAGCATATATTGTTTGTTTGATTGGCTAAGGGCTTTAAACTGAAGTTGTAGCAAAGCCAATCTAACCCATAAAACAAATAACAAAGCTGTTAGACACCCTAGTTAAAGTGGAGGTCTTATATATTCATGTTATTTTCTCAGAAGCAGAAAGCCACGATTTGGCCTATTCACACACAGAAAACTCACATCATTGCAATTTAAGCAATGTCACAGCATGTGGCTAAACATTTTTCTTCCTCAATGTCGGTACAGGCCTGTTCTTTGTGAATATTAATGTATAGAATCAAAACTTTCATTCTGTTCCATTCTCATCAGGGCTGTGAAATGCTAATAAATTCCCAAAAATAGATTTATGATATTAACAAGCATTCACAATCACTACTGGGAGCGCTCCACATTTGAGCTGACACATTAATCACACATTGCACTTTAACCCACAAATATTGATTTGTTGTTAGGTGGGCACATTGCTTTTACACACTGCTGTTAACTCTACAGTATATTGGTGGTTGCCTTTGCATTAGAGGGGATAGTCTGTGGGGCTTAGTGCATGTTAAATCCCATTGTTTGTTAGAACTGCTGCTAACAATCCCCTTGTGTTTAACAAAAGTGTAAATCAGTTCCCAAATGATTTTTAGTGACCGAGCCAGACAAGGTATAATCTGTATTTTTGTCTGTATAAGACCCTCTGTCACATATCTATAAACCAAACAGGCTGCAGCAGAAGTATATGATTCCAGATAACATTATACAAATATTCTTTGTATTGTACCTTTTTTAGACAGTTGAATGTTGTATGCATTCAACTTTTGAATGCTTCAAAAATGTTAAACATTTCTGAAGCGGCATCGAGCAACCTTTTCTGATGATCTTTTATTTTTTTGTTGATCTTTGTCTGCGTTTTTGTTATTCTCATCTCAGTAACTGGTAATTTTCAGATGAATGTTTGTTAAGCCCTGAGCTATCAATCATTTAGGCATATAAGGTTCCCAAACTCAAGGGATGAATTAGTACAGTGTTGATATCAGGGTTGTGCTTTTGAAATCCATCCTTAAAAATAACCAGTTCTAAATTCAGTTCACAAAAGTCAAAACTGAAATCCCTGTTTATATTTTCCCAGAGGAACATTTTAAAGTAAATGCACATTCACAATATGAACTAGTTATCATTAATTTTTCTGTTTACTTTATGAAAGAATGTTTTAAGATAGGTCAAGATGTCATGCTCTACTCAGCAAATCACTTTTGTGATTGTGTAGTTTCTAATCATTGGCACATTTTTAACTACTTTTTAATGCTGCTAAGTGACCAGTTGAGACCAAGTTTTGAAATTTCATTGGCCAGTTTTGAAACACTGCAAAGTAGTTGATGCTTCTCTTTGAAAAAAAAACCTGATTGTCTTTGAAAACTTCAGCTGACAAAACCTTACTGACATAAATTCATTGCAGCATATCAGTTGTTATTTCAGGTATACTTACCTGTAAAATCGTCAGAGAGAAAAATCAAAAGTGATGGGATGCATTACGCTACAGCTTAATCAGGAGGAGCTAATCTCATTTTAAGTTTGATAAACAGTGCCACATACCGATCTGTGTTTCGGTATGTGTGAATGTGTGAGGGTTTGTGAGTGCAATTGGGTGAAAGTGGCTCTAGTGTAAAGCCCACAGCCACAAATGATCCCCACAAATCTTACTTCAGAATTATCTGGTAGAAATCTAAATTTAGGGTTCTATTAATTATCGAAAGTTCTGCAGGCCATGGAGCACCATGGCAGCTCCAGATCGTCACACTATCACCACCATGTTTGACTGTTGGTATGATATTATTTTTCTGAAATATTGTGCTAGTTTTATGCAGCTGTGATAGGACACAGGCATCCCAAAAGGTCTGATATTTTTCATGTTAGACATATTTTCTCCATAGGGTTTTGGATCATTAGGTTGTATTTTGGAGTATGTGAGGTCAGGAACTGTGTTGTTTTTGGTTACCGTGGAATTCTTAAATGGGTCCCATTTTTGCCAAGTCTTCCGCTTACTATCCAATCATAAACACTGACCTTAACTGAGGTAAGTGAGGCCTGCAGTGCTTTAGATGCTGTTTTGGGTTCTTTTGTGACCTCCTTTTGGAGTCATCTCGGTAGACCAGCCACTCCTGCGAAGGTTTGCAATTGGTCTATTTTCTCCATTTCAATTCAATTCAAAAATACTTTATTTATCCCAAAGGGGAATTAATTGTTGTTGTAGCTCATATTATGAAGGTTTTTTCAAAGAGCCTTTGATGCTGATGGCTGTGGGCAGGAAGGATCTCCTGTAGCGGTCTGTCTTACAACAGATCTGAAGAAGCCTCTGACTGAAGACACTCTGTTGTTGTACAACAGTTTCATGAAGAGGATGCTCAGGGCATAGACCGTGGAACGCACTTGAAATTGTTCGGGCCCATCATATACCTTGCCACCCAACACACACGCTGACACATAAAACACCACCATTCCCCTGATTAGGGGCGCCTGCAGGATTTTATCAGTGTAGGCAGAAGTCAAAAAGTTAATCACGGTTCAGGACTGTGCGTTTACTGCCGATGTTGACACAAAAGACTGTTTGTTATTGTATTTTGTTAATAATTTAGACCAAATTTAAGAAAAAAAATTTAGTCAAATAATTAAAATAATTGATTTTTTTTTTATAGAAGCAAGGTACGCAGTCCGCACAGCCTTACAGCTGCACTGCCCCTGATCATACAACTGATTAATTAAAAGTCGGACACTGAATATCTATTTTTATGTTTCACGTTTAAATACGCTGTTTTTTTTCTCGCCAGTGATCGTAATATTAGGCTACACAAAAAGGGTATTAACACTCAAAATAAAAATAAAAATAAAAATAAAAAGTCAAACTCACTCCAGTTCTAAATATTTCCGAAGAAGTGTTTCCGTCTGTCATTATGCTGGATAAAGTCTCTGGCTATCCTCAAAGCATCCACTGTGGTCAAAACCTCCCTGTGTGTGTGGGCGAACATCAAGCTATTCAGTCTTCTCTGGGTCATTGTTGATCTTAAATACGTCTTGATACGAGATATGAGAAACACCTCTCAGCACTGGCAGTGGACACGGGTATGGTGTGGAATAATTTCAACAGTTTGTGCACCTCTGCGAGTAGATTTTTTGCCACAGGAGTTGCATTCATTGCCGACGCTACTGAGGCTATTGTTGGGCCTCCCTCAATCCCAGAAGTCTGAATCACGTCCGGCAACATTCCCAGCTGCGCACGGAGAGTCACTGTCAAAATCACTCTTGTAGAGATCCATTATTAGAGAAGGGGAAGATGGAGTCTCTTTTTTAGCGGCGGAAATAATCATGTGCTCCAGAGCAGCTGGGACATGCAAGTCTCTCTGTTCAAAACGCCGCTCCAGTTCACCATCAAGTAGATCCAGGACCTCAAAGTATATTTTTCTATTATAATCCACTGGGTTCTGGAATGTGTGTGCAGAGTCTCTTCCTGAATCCAGTCTAGCATGGCGTTTCTGTTGCCGGGCAACACTGGGGCATCTGTGAGACCTTGCGAGTGTTCCAAAACGTTTTTGTAAAACTCCTCAAAAACGTGATCTGATCTCTTTCTCTGAATGAAGCTCCTTGTCAAAGCTACAGCCTTCTGTGCATCCTGTAATGATATGTTTACAGTTTGTAAGGTTCTAGACAGCTGCTCAGTTTGAGAAAAACACATGAGCGCCAGATGCAGACCAAAAAATGTGCTAAATTTGTCCAGCGCAGCCAAAATTCCCCCAGCTTTCCTACCAGCATCGCTGTATGATTCTTCATTTATTTCAGTCATCAGCGTGGAAAGTAAAGCATAGTTATCAAGGACAGATTTCACTGCACCTGTGCGCACTGTCCATCTCGTTGGGCAAAGAGTGCGCAGGTTACTATTACCGGGGGCCATTTCATGTTTTAAGACTTGAAACTTGTGGCTCTGTTTGGGGGATTGTTTCACAATATGTGCAACTTCTTGCACAAAATCCAGCGCATCTCTCATGACTTTACATTTTTTCCCTGTTTCTTGCAAACATAAATTAAGACAATGCGCAATGCAATGCACAAAAACATCCGCCGGATTGTCCCGTTTGAAGCTTGCTGCAACTCCATTCAAATGTCCAGACATACTTGCTGCCCCATCATATGCCTGTCCACGGCACATACTGGGCAAAATGTTGCAGCGGACAAGAACGTCGTTTAGTGCAGTGAGGATGGTGGAGGCGTCAGCCTGCGGCAAGTCGAATAGGCCAATAAACTCCTCGTGAGGGACATAACTGTCGTCAACCCAGCGGAAAAGAACCACTAACTGCTCTTTGTTTAAAATGTCTCGAGTTTCATCTGCTAATATTACATAAAACTCCCCACGAATAGGAGAAATAATCTGGGACAATATTAAATGAGAAACTGAATGAATCAGATAATTTATTATGTCATGGCTCATATAGTTTCTGTCTGCCAACCACTGGTAAATTTCAGGACAATCTTGTGCGCGTAATTCCAACAGCTTGTAAAGGTTGCTGTTTGTTGGATTATTACTATTATTACTTAGTGCCATGCCCTGACCCATGAGATACATGATGGAAGTTATCTCCTTAACTAGCATGTCGCGTCTGTGCTGTTGTTTAACTTTGAGCTAGGCGTCAAGCTGGGACAAAATAGTCTGCTCTTGGGATGAATACATGTTGTAATAAGCTACAGCCTCTCTATGATATTTGCTGCTTTCATGTTTTCAAAAAGAGCACACAGCATTTTTCCAGTTTTGGAATCCAAGCACAGAGAAAGCGTTTTCATTAGTTTTGCTTAATCCCGAACCCAGTCCTTTAATGGTCCAAAGCGACACTGAGTGCAGAATATTTTTGCCCATGTTTGACACAGCGTTAGCCACTTGAAATCTTTAAACCACTGTGGTTGAACAGACTGGCTTTTCTGTGTTACACCTTGTTCCCGTCTTGTCCCAGAGAGAATTGCTGGGTCGTCTGGTTGGTGAGACTTTGTCAGATCCCTGCAACAATCCTTGGAGCAGTGAACTTCAGCCTGGCTTGTAGAAAGAGAAGATGTGGAAGCTGGGAGCTCTGGAGCAATGGAGGATTCTACAGTCGGGACGGAAGGCGGCAAACATTTTTCTGGAGGAGCAGCTATCACGGCGACAGAACAGAGTGACCAAATTAACAAAGGCAGATAGATTAGCATGTGCTGTAGATTTAATTGCTCGCTGGATAACACCCACCAGATATAGTATGGACAGCTGAGGCAGCAGCGGCACACCCAGGGTTATCCTCCATGTCTTCTGTAGCGACAAACAAGCCAGGGGAAGCAGCAGACCCATCTTCTGAAGCATCCCCACGGGTTAAAGTACAATAAACCACAGGTGGAATATCTGCACCCGAAATTCCTTTCACTTTCGGTGGCATTGTGCCAAAAAAATCTGTTATTTTACGTTTCATCGTAAACAATAACAATGGACACTAATGAGGATTTTAAACTGATACCGATCAGAAGCAATGCTAAGTGGCTAACGTTTGTGTGGGAAGGGTTTTGTTCACATCACATGACACAAAGAGCCAATAAATGTTTAGATAGAATCATTTATCACTCTCATTGGAGAATGATGCTGCTATCTGATCTGTATTTTAAAAAGCCTATCTATTGAAGAGTTCCATTTTATTTGTGTAACTTTTTCTAATTATTTTACATCTTTGATGACCAAAAGTAGGTAGGGCCCTGGCCCTACCGGCCCTACCGGTTCCACGGTCCTTGGCTCAGGGTTCTCCATAATGTTCTTCATTTTATGACTAAAATGACACAATGAACTCTAGAGGTTTCAGAGAAGTCCTCAGAACAGAGCCAGCCTTCTTTATAGTTTGTTGAGCTTTTTTAAGTCCCTGGCTCTGATGCTGCTTCCCCAGTAGATGATGGCATAATCACACTCTCCACAACAGACTTATAGAAGATATGCAGCATTTTGCTGTAAACACCGAAAGACTTAAGCTTCCTCAAGAAGTACAGTCTGCTCTGTCCCTTCTTGTAGACAGCTTCACAGTTGCATCTCCAGTCCAGTCTGTTGTCCAGGTGAACACCGAGATATTTATACTCCTCCACCACCTCCACTTCTTCTCCCATGATGGAAATAGTGTCTGACTTGTTCTTGTTTCTCTTAAAATCTGCAATCAACTCCTTTGTTTTATTCACATTCAAGTTGAGATGATTGTTTTCAAACCATGCCACAAAGCCAGCCACCAGCTCCCTGTACTCATCTTCTTGTCCATCTCTGATACATCCTACGACTGCAGAATCATTTGTGCTCTACTGTGGGTTACTGAAGTTCCAAAGTCTTAAAAAGGCCTTTTTAACCCTTTCCAGAGTGATAGATTTCAAGGGCGTTTCTTATCTCATTATTTTTTGAATCTGGGTATGAGGTGATTCTGACCTGCAGAATCAATAAATCACTTAAATAAAACATGATGTATGCTAAGAGATATGATCTGGGTGACTGAATCAAATAATGTGCCTAGGCATTTTTAATTTATGATATAACAATTAGGGCTGGTTCACAGGAGAAGTGATCAGTACTTCTCTTTGGAGGGCAGGTTCCATTAAATCGAAGGCGACTCTCGGTTGGGTAAACACAGTGAAGTACTTTCAGCCAAACGTGCACTTGGACAAGGACCATAGGCCAGGGAAAATCTAGGTCTGGATCGTCAGGGTAAAATCCACTCTGGGAGAGAGGAGCACAAAAATTCAGGTAAGAGTCACACTCAGGAAAACAAGATTAGCAGAGCTAGTCTATTGGTCTGATTACCACTCAGGTGAGTTAACAATCTGACGCCTCCTTCAGAGTTCCTGCTGCTTAAGAGGTCTACCTTGATTAGCCCAGATGATCCTCAGCTGTGTGATTGTACTTGCTTTTGGCACGCTGCAGAAAGAGGTGATAGAGAGAAACTTCCCACACAACACTAACCTGTGCTCAGCTCTGTGACATTGCATCTCAATTTTAACAAAAACCCTAATCAATTTGTGGCACCATTGGCCTTTATTTCGCAGTATACAGAAAAGAAATGAGCAGAGTGAGAGGGGGTATGACATGCAGCAAAGGTCCCAGGGTCAGGAAACAAACCCTAGATGGCTGCGTCAAGTACTCATACCCTCTGTATATGGTGCACACGCTCTACCTCTAGACCACGCGCTGCCTAAACCCTAAACTTTTGATACAACTTCTGCTACTGTGTTTACACCTGCAGGTCTCGGTCACAAAATCGCCAACACCCTGGACAGGTTGGCAGCCCTAAAACATGAATTAACATTATTAAATCAAACTCAGAACATTTGAAAAAGATGGACATGCTGTGCATTTTAACAGATAGTTTTGTTTTTGGTGGATATTTTCACAGTGGCTAAACTTCATATATTATTGCTGCTACTTTAAAGAAAACAAGAATGTGAACACTGTCCAATAAAAATAAAAATAAAAAATAACTGCTTCAAAATACTGTAGGGTTGGATTTGTTTTAAATCGGTACTTTTCAGGGCAATAATGAATCTACTTGACTCAGTTGCGCTTACTGACACAGACATGGATGTATGTGTGCGTGTGTGTGCGTGTATGTGTGTTTACAAAGGATTACCTGCAAACATTAAGACTAACAGCGGAATGTCATGGTTTTTTTATGTTATTTCAAACTATATCATATTCCTCACACTGCACTGAGCCACTGAAGCAAATTAACGGATTCAGTGCATTTGCTGCAAAATTGTAGAGGAGGATAAAAAGGGGTGGTTACCGATAGAAAATAATTTGTTGAGAAAATGTTCTATTTTAATTGCAGAACAAGGGGTATTTTTCTAAGTACCTTGTAAAATGACAGCCTGAAGTTGTTTCCTCAATGTAACCTAACGTTTTTGTGTTGTGGACGTTATACATTTTAGAGCGCTTTAATTAAACAAACAAAAAAAGACTTTAAGCTTGACTGCAATTGTAGTTGTGAAAAGAATGTGATTTGCATTTACAGGGCTGATAGTAACGTAAAGCTATGTTCTGGGTGCAGTGAGAGCAAATACAGTTGTAGATTTATGCTAGTGTACAAAGGTTGTGCATTAAAAGCCCTATGGAGGAAATGCATTTAAAGCTTCATTTTTTAATTAGAAAGGGTTTAAGCATCTTATAATGAACAGTATACATAAATTATTTTCTGTGTAATGTGACAGGTTTTTACATCTTAATAAACCTTTTTAATTTTGACTGTCCAGTGTGGAGAGGTGACATATGAAAAAAAAGTTTATAATATTAACAAAAAGTGGAAAAAACACAAAAAAGGGAGTATTACACTAGTGTTAGGCAAGCATAAATATCACAATATATGTATGACACTGATTAGATTCCTGAAAGCGGTTTGGGATTTCTGAAATCTTTACTCAGTATGTGAAAGCAAAAGAATTGGGCTTAGTTTTTCCCCAACAAATGCTAAAATATTCCCAAATACCCTGACTGATGCTGTTACAGTATAATACAAGTTTTACCTGATGGTCAGCTTGTGCTTTGCAGGAGACTGCAAACTATGAGCTGCTATAATGAAGAACATAGTGCTTATGTTTAGGATAATTTTTTTTTTTTTTCATTTGATAAAAAAAAAACACAGCTAACAAAACTTACACTGTGTTAGATTTTTGTCTGGCTCTTTTCATCTCATAATGTCATGTATCCCCTAAATGATGTTGGTGTATAATATTCTACTATACATCTAATTTGGCTCATTTTTCACATTTTTAAACCTCAATAAGCAATCTGCAGTCGCAAGAGCCCTTATACACCAATGTTACCCAGCACTGTGTGAAAGAAGCCTCCAAAGTTTGTTGGGGTCGTCCATTTTGGGGGGATAAACCGGATGGGCTGCGCAGTTCCACTTGCGCAGTTCAATGGACTTCGCAGGTCTGACGTCACCCGGGATTATAAAACCCGTGGAAAATAAACTTTTGTTGCTATTTCCAGTGTGTCTAACAGGACGACACAACGGAGGCGCATATCTGGAGGGACAAAAGCTCGCAGGCAAACTTTTGCTCCACACAGCCATTCCCGGAAGAGCTTGAAAGCTGGGAATCTGTCTGAAATAAGAAGGTCAGGAGATTCATATACCGATCGAAGACCCCGCCGACATTCCGGCACAGGTGGAAGCCCACAGAGGTTGTACTTCCAAGGAGACCCCTTGTTGATTCAGTCGACTGCAGCGGTTCTTCATATCTTCCCTGCTTTGGATGGATGAGAAGTTTACCATTTTCTTTTTTTTTGAGTTGATCACGGACGCGTCATTCCCCCGCATTCTTCACTCTGGTTATCCTCCCCTTTTTTTCAGACCTATGACCTATCCTCAACCAGTGGAGAGAAGAAATCAACCTCAAAGTAATTTTGTTCTTTTTTTTATTAAATTGGATAGGTGTATTTAGAGGTCTGGGCAGGGTGAGGCATAGTTTAAGGTGATTTAGAATCACCAGTAGTTAATCCAAGGTATCAACTTGTTGCATGCAATACTGATTGAAATGTTTTATGCTGAGTGTTTGATTTGCTGTGCGGCTGAATTGCACAGCAGGGATGCGATCAGCAAGGTGCGTTTTCATGTATTTGTCCAGCTGATACCAAATCAGTCAGGAGTTAGAAGTTGGACTTTTAAAGTTTTTCCATTCAAGGCAGTTGCGGTCTGGGCCTCGTGGCCTGGCCACTCTGTTATTCCAGTTTTATTACTGGAGTTTTTCCACTGGGTTCCCGCCTCAGAGTTTTATAACCCTTTGTTCGATATTGGGGGCAATCAGCTGCTAGTGGCTACGGGTGCGGCTCATCGTCTACCAGCTGATCACCGAAAATCGAGACATCAATCAGAACACCAGGAGGACTTCTCTTCCCAAGTTAACCCAAATTGCACATTTTGTCCATAAAACTGCTGGTTTGATCTTCATAGACACTCAATGTGCATATAATTTCTTTTATTATTGTTATTTGGTAGTCATTTTATCCCCTTTGTGTAGAATAGTGCTTGTTAGTTAGGTGAAGGTTTTTGGACCAGAATAGTAATTATATCAGGGCTGAATGGTTTCAATAAAGTTTCATGTGTATGTATAAGAGAGCCATTGTGTTTGTTTCGTGCAAGAGTGATTTATCTGTCAAAATAAGGTTGAAGTTCCCCCACCTTCAGTGAAGTGGTTGAACAAACAGTGACATTTAGTGGTTTTGGTTAATAATTATCAATTATGATAATGATTAACAATTGTAATTATTAGGGCTTTGAGCCCATGATCACAACACCTGATTTCTCTGATTTCTATTCGTAAGTATTGACCTTTGGTTAAGAAACTATTTTCTGAAATTTTCTGAATTATGATTTTTAATTATAATTTTTGATAAATATTAATTAATCAATAATCATAATCCTTACATTGGCATTCCCTAAGACGGGCCTTAAATGACAGTTACCACTATTACACAAAGTAACACAATTGTGATATGCTGGAAACTTATGACCTTTGTTGTGAGATTTGGTGAAATTTGCAAGAGTGCCTGAAAGCTGGAGGATGTATCTTGACTAACATTTGCTCAATTCTCCTGCAGAGGAGTGAAAATATACTCCTAATAGTAATAATAATCTAAGGTGCTTTTGTGGACGTAAGGTGGAAGTTTGGTGTAGCATCTGAATGTTTTTAGCTCGCTTATACTACCTTTTAAAAAAAAAAAATTCTAAAAAAAAAAAACATTTTTGAATTTTTTTTTTTGTTTCGTGTTACTGCTAATTGATTTTAGCAGTCGTTCATAGCTGAACAGCTTTGTTTTGTGTTGTCTTGTTTTGTCATTGTGCATTTTGGCTGATATGGATAAAATGATCCAGACTGCTGCTGGAGCTGTGAGTCAGGAGGACTCCACAGGAATGCAGGCACAAGAAGCGATTGGAGCTTTGATTTTATTGTCATCAGTGGATTGTAAAGGTCTTAATGATTATAGCATTGAGCAATGCGAAGCAAGGATTCAGGAGTTGCTCCCATTGAACCCACTAAAAGACAAACAGGTGGCCGATGTGTTAGGACAGCTCACTCTTTTATGTCAGCAAAGGGTAATGTTGGACGTTGACCAGCATGTTAAACTGCAGCTTGAGCTTGATGATACCTTGCAGACAGCATATGCCACTAGGGGTGAACTCTTAGAGACTGAAAAGTTGTTGAAAACAGCTGAGTTGAGAGCCAGAAGGTTGGAGGTAGCCAAGAGTAGCTAGAACACACCCCCATCCCTAGAGGATTGGGGTGCGGAGAAAAAACCCACCTCACAGGTGAAAATCTGTATGGTGAGTCATACCTGCAACACCCTAAAAGAACCTTCAGCTCAGAGCTGGAAGAAGTAGAAGGTGCTCTCCAGAGATTTCCTTCCCAAGCTTGTGGTTTTCCCCACACATCCACAGAGTCCAGAACAGGTATGAGTAGGTGGATTAGATTCAGGGGTGCGGTGTCCCACCCCACTATAATAGACAGCCATGAATGATACCTGGTGGTGGACTCAGTAGAAGTAAATAGTTCAAGGTTTAGGGGCGAGCAGCCTTCACACTTGACTCGCACTACCCTCCTCTACGATCCCTCACCTCTGCCAGGGCAACAGAAGAGCCGTCTCTGGGACTCAGGTGGTTCATACTGCCCTCAACCGCTGCCCAGGACCTGAGTCTGTGGAGCACAGGGCCCACTATTATATGATGAGCAGCCTCCGGTGTCTCCCCCAAAGGTGAAGTGTGATGCCCTGACACACGAGAGATGTAACAGGAGTGAACCTTCAGATGATGACTCAGATTGGCCAGCACCAATCCCTGAGAGGGGATTGCGCACACGCCAACTTGAGTCTCAGGCCCAAGACATAGAGCATTTTGAACTAATAATGCAGAATCAAACATTGATGATTATCTTAGGGAAGTCGAATACTGTCTTTCAGACCTGTACTGCCCTTCAGCACGGGAAAAGTTGAAGCTCATTTGGAGCACGACAACCAGGAGCGTCCATGTTTTCATGAAGAGCCTACCCTCTAGAATCTGAGACTGTTATTCAACCCTCTGTGACGCTTTAAGGCAAGAATATTCTGTCTACACGGACCAGGACCCCACAACACTTGAAGCTTTCACCATCCAGCAAAAGAAAAGCGAAGCACCCAGAGAGTATGACCAACGCCTGAGAGCCGCTTACTTCCAAGAACGTAATGCTCCTGGCATAGAGGAGGACCATGCTTTTCAATCATAATTCCTCCAGAATCTTCATGAAAGCATACAATACGACGTTACAATGTACTGTAGAACAAAAAACCCTCACCATGGAAGAGATCCATAAATATGCCCAGATGGTGTGTGAAACACGTGCACGCCCTACTAATGGATCAGAAGTTGAGGCTAGAGTTTTACAGGTGCACACAGAAGAAGACAGTCCTGTGTTGGAAGGCCGAGAAATGCCTTTAACCAAAACTAATGAGGTTCAGGGAACAGACCAGGTTTGGTCAGCAGGACCAGGGTGGAACTGAGTACCAACCAAATTCCAAGTTGGTGGACCACTTCCGGTCGAACAGGCAAGCTGACCAACACGTTAAGCCTAATGGTAAAGGTTTGAGTCAACATGCAGGATGGAACCTGAAGAGAGAAATGGAGGATGCCTTCTGCAAGATTTTGACAAAAGCAGTGTGTCAGGCGTGCGCCCAACCTGCACCTTCATTAGAGGCAGCTGACCATCCAGTGAAACCGCATCCAAAACCCCCGTCAGCATGATTAGACGTGGACCCAGTCTCCACAGCCATCAGAGAAACTCCAAGAACCCCTTCGGACCTCGCCAGGAGAAACACCACAAACCTTTTCTCTAAGGGTTCTTAGGTAAACAGAACCAAAAGGAACATAAATGTCACCTATACTGTCTCAGCATTATAGGAGGACATGTCAAACTGAGTTTCCATTTTAAAACAGGATCAAAGATAAGCCTGATGTGATCAATCTTGTTTGAGGAGGTGAGTAGACCCATGCTCTCCCTCATTAAGCCATTACAGACTGAGGCTTGTGATGTCAGCATCATCAGCTACACCCAAGGCCAATCGTGCATCACTAGTTGGGTGGGGCTGGTCATCAGTTAGAATCACAAAAGAAATGCTTACACATTCTAATGAATTTGTGGCATGGGACCTGTTGGCAGCCCATTTAATTAGCCTCAGCAGCACTCAACATTAAACGTCTTAGCTAAATTTAAGTAGTAAATTTTATTGGTATAACATAGTGGATGCCCTCCAATAATGTTCAGTCACACTAGTAGCACAAAAATATTCACTTTTCAAATTTCATTATAGTAATGAAGAATGTCATTTAATTTTAAACAGCAAACTGATGCTGTCTTCTTCAACATCTGCATAATTTGCTAAAAAAAAAACTGGAATCTGATATTAGGGGGACTGTGAAAAAGTTGTGAAGAACAGGTAATAGGGTTAATCTTCTTAAGCTGTTTTCTAGAGGAATATTGCTTCCTTTAGGTCTCTTATTCTTTATATGCTGTAAGTTTCATTATTATAATGCTAAAGTTCTACGGTAATAGGAAGCACAAAGAAAAACACTCAATTTGAACTATCATCTTTCACTGATAATGTACAGAGAAACAGAAAACAAATTATAGGTAGTTAATAGCACAAGAATAATGCAACGACTGAGATTTATGATAGAATGAACTTTTTTTTTTTTTTTTAACCTAGGATTGTAGTGGTTTTTTCTGTGTATGTGTTTCTCCTCTTGGTAATATTTCTCACTGGGCCAAATCCAGAGCAAAGACAGGGGTATATTGACACCCAGTCTGGTCAAACTGCTTTTCTTTAATAAGTCCGAATCAATACCTCTCCCCTTCCTTGACTCTCTGAATATCACAGAGGCAAACACACTCTGGTTCACAAGCTAGGGTTGTCACATTCATCACTGAATATCTGAGTCAGTAGTTCAGTCATGTTTACACATTTTTCAACAGTCAGAACTACACAAATGACTTCAAATTTAAAATCTTAATATGATTTGTGTGTTAATTATGAGAATTAGAGTAAACAATTATAGCTGGTGTCTAACTAATTACCTAAATTAGTGCTTCCCATACTCTAGTTTCTTACAGAATGAACAACTGAGTCATGACCCCCATAGATTGCTTAAATGGTCAAAGTGCTATCTATAAATTCATCATTAAATAATTACTTATACATGTCATGAATATAAAAAAACTTAATATAAGCAAATAAAGATATGGTAATAGATTCACAATTATTTAATTACTTCAATAATTAATTGAATACTATGGGGTAAGAACCCTGTCAAAAACAATGTGTATGTATAGACAGAAATGTGTGCATATTAGTCAATAGTTGTGCATAAGTAAAATCCAAAAGAGGTGTTGTATAATTTCTCTATAAGAATACAAAATAAAATGTTACAGCTTCAAGAAATTACAAACACAAAGTTCAAGTTTACACTTGTGGTTTATTCTTTATGAATACAATATGCTATAACAGTTTGTGAATATGATTTCTTGTCTATGAGAATACGATTTTGCATCAGCGACTTGGCGTCACGTGATCTCAGGCTGGTTAGTGGAGCACATAGTTAGTCGATTCGCTTTGAGCATGCGCTGTCACACTCCTCACCGCCAGTAAACATAGTGCTGAGATTGGATGACGGAAAAAGGCAATGGGAGATAATTCAGTCTAAAAGGAATTCTAGGAACAGAGGGGAGATAGGGGGGAGGGGGGAACCAAGAGTATTATAAATAATGCATTGTTCTTATTTTTATGAAATACAAAACTAAAACATAGAATATAGTGGGTGGAGTTATACAATGATGTACAGTTGGTGGCGGTATGCACCTCAGAATTTGTTGTATACCGCCAGCAGAAGAAGAAAAAGAAGAAGAAGCAGCACTAGTGCCAAGATGATGGACCAAGAAACTACGGTACAAAGCCAGGTAATGTTAAAAAGTTTATATATGTCTTAATGTCGTTAATATATGCTCTTGGTCCGTCATCTCGGTGCTAGTGCTGCTGCTGCTGCTGCTTCTTCTTCTGCTGGCGGTACGCAACAAATTCTGAGGTGCATACCGCCACCTACTGTACATCACTGTATAACTCCACCCACTATATTCTATGTTTTAGTTTTGTATTTCATAAAAATAAGAACAATGCTTTATTTATAATACTCTTGATCCCCCCCTATTCCTAATATTCCTTTTAGACTGAATTATCTCCCATTCTGGCACTACATTTACTGGCGGTGAGGAGTGTGACAGCGCATGCGCAACGACTAACTCTGTGCTCCACTAACCAGCCTGAGATCACGTGACGCCAAGTCGCAAATTCGTATTCTCATAGACAAGAAATTGTATACACAAACTCTTATAGCATATTGTATTCTTATAGAGAAAATATACAATACATCTTTTGGATTTTACTTATTCACAACTATTGGCTAATATGCACACATTTCCGTCTTTACATACACATTGTTTTTGACAGCGTTCTTACCCCAAAAATACCTAATTATTATTATGTGACATTCAATTATTTAAATGTGAAGTCAAATGTTCAAATCATTTATTATTATTATATTATTATCTATTCAGTTATTACATAGTTTGTGTCGAAGTGGGTCATCAAATAGATCCTGTTTGGTTAACTAGCACAGCAAGTGCTGTTTAGACCAACTGTCTTGGTTTGCCGGCCCTCATTGGTCTGGAGGTGAAAACCAGAAGACAGACTAACAGTAACACCCAGAAGGTCACAGAACTCGCTCCAACGAGATGATCGAGATGGTTTGGACTGCGAACATAAAGGACAGGCAGAAAAAAAGTCTTTGGTATCTTTAACAAAGGTAAGCCACCAGGAGTGAGCCCAGACCCCCGATAGTGTCTAATTAAAAAAAACAGAGTACCTCTGCTTTCAGGTGGTCCGGGACAAACCTCCATAATCTCAGATACAGGAAGAATGAACTTCCCCCCACCATCTGACCATCTGAGTGTCCTCTGAGGTCTCCTGAATCCTAGTAAGAGCGTCTGGTTTCACATTCTTCATCCCGGGTCTGAAAGACGGAACAAAATTAAAGCGACTGAAGAAGAGAGCCCATCTGGCTTGTCTTGATTGAGGTTTCTTAGCTGACTTCAAATATTTCAAATTCTTGTTTTCAGTCAAGTCTACTGGACTTCTCAGACCCTTCCAGCCAGTGTCTCCATTCCTCGAGGGCAAGCTTTACTGCTAGGAGTTCATGATCTTGAACATCATAGTTTGTCAGCACTGGAAAGGCTCCTAGAGAAAAAAAGGCACATAAGTAAATTTTAGCATTAGAAAAAAGTTGACTGAGGACAGCTTCATTAGTTTATAAAAACGTAGTTCTGACAAAGGTTAGGGCATGAAGTGGAACAGAGATCTAACTATAATTTCTGATTAACCTTTTGTTAAAAGTTGGCAGAGAAACTTCTGCAACTGTTTCCTCTCACAAACAGCAGTAACTGGGTCCATGGAGACGTGGCTGGGGGAAATGAAACCTAAGCAAGAAGTTGTAGACTGGTGAAACTCACTCTTCTCCTCCTTAATAAAAAGACTGTTCTGAGGAAGTTTTAAAAGAATATACCTCGCATGACTTGTGTGTTTCCAAGTGCTTAGAAAAGATCAGGGGTCTCATTTCTAAAACATTGCATAAGATCTATACCAAAAGTGTATGTACATGTCTCCCTCCCAGATGCTTATTTGTGGTTAGCTTTGCGAAGGCCTAGTTTGTTGAAAACTCTGGCTCCCTGGATAATGTCAAGTGCTGAGTTCATCGCTGGTAAAGGGTATCTGTTCTTAAGGCCCTGTACAATACATCTTTCTTGCCAATGAAGAAAAACCCTGGGCTTGTGGGTGAGGAAGAGGGGCAAATGATGCCTGCCTGAAGTGACTCCTTAATGTATTTCTGAATAGCCTGGTGTTCTGGAGCTGACAGAGAATAAAGACAACTGACAGGGTGGGTTGTGCCAAGTAACAAATCAACTGGACAATCATAAGGTCTGTGAGCGGTAGGAAGTTGCTTTATGCTTGCTAAAACCTCTAAGGTCACAGTACCATGCAGGTACTTTGAAAAGATCAGGGTATTTCTCTTCAATCTCTTCAGAAGAGTTCATGGGAGAAACACCATTAAACAAACAGGATGATAAACAAATTTGGCCACAGGCCAAGATCTCTCCTTTTTTCCAGTCAATGAGGAGATTCTGTGCTCCAAGCCAGGAGGCCCCCAAAGTAACGGGTAGCTGGAATGAGTTGAAATTGAGAAATGATAATGAGGTTTCTCATTATCCCCCCTAATGATAAATATATGGGCTCAGTCTCATAACCTATGTGATGCGGCACATGCCCAATCATAGGTACCACCTTGGGATTCTTGGCGTTGGGAACCAGATTAACACCCAAGAATCTAGCAAAACCATGATCCATGACTTTGGTATCAGCTACTGGATCTATAAACCCATAAATCTGCCAGGTTTGCCCATTACTTTTTTTTTCCTGCAGGATAGGAGAAACATGTTCCTCTTCCACCTTGACGCTGTGGAGTTACTCTCACTTCTCCAGTCAGAAACCAGGGAACAGCAGGTGAGGGTGATGACATCACAATAAGTAACATGAAAACTGAATCTTGGCCAGGCTTGATATTTTTACAAAGACTTGGAGGTCAGGGAACAGAAACATCATCATTATCCAGATATCAGAAGCTTGGTAGAAGTTGAGGTCAAGCCAGCCAGGAGAATCCAGGGCGCAGAAAATGTAACGAGGAGATCCCACAAGGGCAAGGGAAAACCACTGAAGAGCTAAAGGCAGAAGCTTTTGATAACCTGGCAGATACTTGAAGGCTCAAGAGCGCTTAAATAGAGCAGATCACAGGTGAATGAAATTGTGCTGATTGCAGCAGAAGAGGTGGACATGACAGAGCAGAGAACAGACATAAAACCATAAAGTCAAGAACAATATCGTACCATTGCTTAAGAAGTCTGGTTTATTTTAACCCCTGACAGTTCCTTGAGTTTTTTTCTGGAAGTGTCTCTTATCAGGATTAATTCAGTTTTTTTTTTTTGTTTCTCTTTTATGCCCCTAGTTTTACCTGTCTATTGTCACCTTCTCAACTCTGTGTGAGTCCAGACAGTATTTTCTCATTGCCTTTAAGCTGTTAGCTGTCCTTTTTGTCCATGTTTCCCCTCTATGTTACTCCCCTGGGTTCCACACCATTGCTTGTTCACAATTATTGATTTAAACTGGTAAACATTTTACCCTTTCTGGCTGCCCATATTTTTCTAAATTGTTTAAGAGTTTGCTTTTAGTTTTTCAATGTCCAAATGGTCTGGGACCTCCTTACCCTAAAGAGCTTTTACATCCACACATTCTCAGTAGATCGCTAAGATCTCAAAATCAGAAGCTCTTAGTTGTCCCCAGGACTTGGCTCGTGACAAGGGGAGATGGAACTTTATCAGCCGCAGCATGTAGGTTCTGGAGTCTCCCTCTCTTTGTGAGGTCTGCTGAAACTTTAAATGATTTTAAATCTCTTTTAAAATTGTATCTCTTTAAACAAGCTTTTAATTCCAGAGAGCACGACCATTCGGCCAGTCTTTGTTTCTTCTATACCTTTTTTTGCCGATTTTATTGCTTATATTTTCTACCTTGTATTTTATTGCTTGCTTCTATCATCTTATTTTTTATCTACTATTTTGTATATAACTGTATAGCACTTTGGATATCTTTTGGTTTCTAAAGCGCTTTGGTATAAAAAAAAACTAATAATTCCATTTTTTTTAAATCGTATTTAAGTTTTTCACCCTTTAAAAGTTTATTCATCAGTGTCCAGGGGCATAATTTTCACAGTACAGTAGGCAAAGGTTGTTTTAAGCTCTGCTTCAATCGACAATCCTTGTGCCACCTTCACTCGGTTGGTTTTTATTCTGTATGCAAACCAGCAGTGTTCAATTCTGCTCCTCTAGAGCCAGTTCACTGCAAGTTTTAAATATCTCCCTCTTCTAACAGACCAGATTGAAATGGCTTTAATTACCTTCTGAGGATGTCAATATGTTCAGCAATGACCTCTTAATGAAAGATGAATTTAAATTATGTGATTTGAAGACAGAAAACATGGAGGACATTGGCCATCGAGTACTAGAAAACACTGATTGATATATACTGTATGTGCTGCAATTGAGCGTTATACAGGAAAGAAAAAGGAAATGCATTAACATAACAAAAACACAGTCAGCTTTATTTAAAAAGTATATATCTAGTAGAACCAGGCTCAGTATAAGCAACCATCTCCTGCGACTGGCTTCAGGTCGAGAGGACAGGGAGGAGACAGAAAAAAAGACACACACGCAGACACACACACACTGATTCACAAGTACTTTATATGGAAAAGAAAAATATTACACAGAGTTAATGGCATCATGGCTTGGTATTAAGCACAGAATCACTGGACCAAATCTTTGAAAGAAAAATGGAGGGAAAACATTACGTTGATGACAGTAGCTCAGTCAATGGCTCCTAGAAGCATGTGAAATTTTTTACAAGGAGGGCCACATGGGGGCCATTAAAAATCCCCGGGTGGCACACCAAAATCAAAACCAATTTTTTTTTTAAATGCTCTGAGGTTGTACTATTACTACATAACAGGAACTACATAAAAACACATCATAGACCATTTCCCTTTTTTTTTCCTCTTCCAGTTTTATATTTCAGAATGACTAGAGATTATCATTTAAAGTTTCAAAGCCAACAAGAATTTTCAGTAGTTTTATTCATTAAAATACCAGGATTGTTTTTCTTTTTACAAAATGAAAAATATTACAAAATAAGAAACAGACTCAATGGCAGAAAAACAGAAGGAACCAGCGAGGAACAAGGAGAACAGGTAAGTATAAATACTGAAGCAGGGGTAGAGAAATGATAGGCAAACCATAAGAGCTAATCAGCTGAAATGAATTGCAGCTGAGGCAAAGAGAAGGCAGAGCAATCAGAGGTTTTGTGGAGCAGCTGAGACAGAAGAAAAGAGCAGAGAAGGGAAGAAAAGGCAAACATGAATGGAGCTGAACGAGAAACCCTATGGAAAATGCCAAACAGAAAATTTAACAAGTAACAATCTAAATGTAAAAGAAACACCAGAAAAAGAAAAAGGAATGAACTAAGGAAATACACCTAACAATAATGAGCACAAAGAAAAGAACTCCTGTGGCAAAACCCAAATGGCAAAATTACCGGAATTTGGCAAGACCTATTGAACATTATAAGCAAAATGCTAAAAATTGTGAACATAAATGAACACCATGACCCTACACCTCAGGATTGTAACACCGCTACTATGGTTGAAATATTGCTTAGGTTAAATTGGGATACTATTTAGTGAGGCTTAGCTCGAACAGTTGATGTCCCATGTGTGTTTGTGTTGGCCCTGTGATGAACTGTTGAATTGTTCAGGGTGTTTCCTGCTTCTTACTGGATGACTGTTGGGACTTATCACGATTAAGTGGGTAGGGAAAAAAATTAAAGGGTGTTACTGATAGTTTAGAGATAAGAACTAGCTGATCGGTACAGTCAGTCAGTCAGTCAGTCATTTTCTACCACTTATTCCATAGTGGGTTGCAGGGGAGCTGGTGCCTATCTCCAGCAGTCTATGGGCGAGAGGCGGGGTACACCCTGGACAGGTCGCCATTCCATCGCAGGGCAACACACAAACAACCAAGCACACACTCATTCATTCATACACCTAATGGCAATTTAGAGAGACCAATTAACCTAACAGGCATGTCTTTGGGCTGTGGGAGGAAGCTGGAGTACCCGGTGAGAACCCACGCATGCACGGGGAGAACATGCAAACTCCATGCAGAAAGACCCCTGGCCGGGAATCGAACCCAGGACCTTCTTCTAATGGGTACAGTTCTATGTAAATAATCAGTGCCATCCACATGCAGATATGGTGAATTATTAGGGAAGGGGGAACTGTTCGTTTAGAAGTGTACAGTATAGCAGATGAGCTCCCTTCACTGCTGATTTGTCATACTGTTTCATGGTCACAGTAATTTATGTTTTGACAAAAAGAAACCCTATTGTTATTACCTAAGGGCTCATTTATGTTAGTGTCATTTTTATTGTTTTCAAGTGTAGTTTGTTGTTGGAAATTCTGTTTTTTTTTTGTAAATTATAAGCAATATTTTCACAGTGACACATTTACAGCGGTTCTACAGACCCTTTCAGTAAGTCCCTGTGTTTTTTAGCCACAGGCAAGTGTTAGTTTGTCATCAGAATCAATTTGTTCTTGTTTTTGATAAAACAATTAAATTTGTTATTTAGAAAAAAAACATTACTGTCTTTGAAGACTCATAAAAAATAACAGAAAAAATACCTTAATAGGATTCGATGTCCTCAGGATCTTTGTATTTAAATAATGAATATGCTCAGGAATGTTTATTAAATAATATAAGGGGGGTGGGGTGTCCTCAGGCAGCAGTCATCAAGGAATAGATGGTTTTCCTTATTACCTGTTGTGATGTTAAATAGCCTCAGCAAATACTGTCTGGAAGGATGTAGATCTTTTTCCATCTTCCCAATCTAATTTGACAAAGTTTCATTGTCATTATTTGAAATATGTAAATCAAAAACCAAAATTCCTAATTAGAGCTTAAACCATTTTTTTTTTATTTTAAATTCATCATGCTTGCAACTCCTCCACATACTTTGAAAGACATTTAGGAGAGAACTTATGTTCACCTTGTTACCTAAAACATTTGGAATGCAGAGACTCCTTACTGACTCCTTAGTTTTCCCTTTCATCAAGGTGACACCTTTTTGTCAAAGCCCATTTTACACAAGACAATATGTCACTTAGTCAGAGCGGCAAACTGAGCAAGTCAGTTGCAGTATACAGTATGACTAACAGCAAAAATGTTTGAATGTTATAGCTATTTTATTGTAATTGAAATACAATTAATACCTACACTGGGTTTATTTTTCAGAACTTCTTATATGCAGTTGAAACCAGATATTTACACTGTATAAAAAGTGCCTAAAATCACTGTGGCTTTAAACACTTTAGGAAAGCCAAAAGGATGATGCCACAGCTGTGTCAACATCTAATAGGTCACTTCACAACATTGCAGTTAAATAGAGGTACATCTGTAAATATTTTTTAAGGCACGTTTCAAACACATTTGTGCCTTGCGTGACATAATCTAAAGAAATCAGCAGAGCTATCAGGATGAGACACAGACCTCCACAATGTGGTTCATCAGTTGCTATAGTTTTTAGATGCCTGAAGATACAAAGTTAATCTGTTTAAACAGCTATGTGCAAGTATAAACACCATGGAAATATTTTGGTTTGAGAATGACATGGATTCCATACTCCAAGCATGTTTTGGTGCAAAATGTGCATGTCAACCTGAGAACAAAAGCAAAAGCCAGTGTGAAGATGCTGGCTGACGCTTGCAATGTAATTTTCTGCCAATTACACTGGAAGAAGCTATTCTCCCAAAAGCAACATAAAGCCATATTGCAGTTAGCAAATGCACTCAGTGACAAAGATTATAAAATTTGGAGACATGTTCTATGGTCTGATGAAGCGACAATTAAAGCATTTGACCATAATTATTATGTTTGGAGGAAAAAGATAAGAGCTTACTAGCTCCCACTGAGAAATACAAGGGTGGCAGCATCAGGTGGGAATGTGTTTTGTGAGCAAGGCAACCGACAAACCTGACTACGTTATAGCAGTTCTGGAGGAATCGGTCAAAATTCCAGCAAACTATTGTGAGAAGGTTATGCAAGGATACCTAAAATATTCGAACTAAGTCAGCTTACAAGGCAAATTTCATAAAATGCTATGGGAATGTATGCAAAATTCTAAATGTGAAAAAAGTTATAAAAAATGTTTTAAATTTTTTTTTCTCACATTATTCTAGGATTTAGCAAATTTATTTAGGTAATACTCAGTAAACTAAAATGGCAATATATATACAGTGAGTGTATGTATCTAGTTTATTCTAAAATAAATAAATTACAAGAAAGCACTATTACCATACAGTCTGACTAGACTTCCAGGTAAAACCAGTTAACAGCAAACACAAACACAGCAAAGATTACATTTGGTCAGATTTTGGGTCTCATCTAATGTGCTGTGTTAATATGTGATATGTTGACATTCATGTCTGTCTCATTAATTTGACTTGAATTGGAAAGAATCACACAGATTAATTTCCATATCTGCAAGATCGGAATCAGAATCAGAATCAGAATCAGCTTCAGCTTTATTGCCAAGTTTGTACATACAAACAAGGAATTTGACTCCGGTACACTTTGCTCTTTGGTTTTTGTTTTTGCATTACAGAATATACATATTTACAATGTACAAATATACAATTTAATAAAAAAAAAAAAAGGTGCATTTGCAACATCTGTATGCTGTTTTTTTGTACTCTATTGAATGTTCAACAGAGAAACACCCGGGGGAAACTGTCTCTGTGGAGCTAGTTTTATGAACAGTGCTCTGTAGCGGCGGCCTAAGAAAAACTCTGAACAGTTGTGTGCAGGGTGTGTGGGGGGCTGCAGAGATTTTAGCAGCTCTTTTCCTGACCCTAGACCTGTTAAAGTCCTGGATGGGGGAAAGGTTCAGCCCTGATGATTCTCTCTGCAGTCCTGATTATTCGTTGCAGTCTGGACCTGTCCTTTTTTGGGGTTTGGATAACCCAAACCCACACTGAGATGGATGAAGACAGGACAGACTGTATGATGGCAGTGTAGAAGATGACCAGCAGCCTCCTGTGAAAGGTTGTACTTCTTGAGTTGCCTCAGGAAGTACAGTCTCTGCTGGCCTTCTTTCGAACAGTGTCTATGTGTGAAGACCATCTCAGGTCCTCAGAGATGGTGGTTCCTAGGAACCTGAAGTGGCCCACAGCCGACACGGGGGTTGTTGAGGATGGTGAGGGGGTGTATGGGGGTGGTGTTTTCCGAAAGTCCACCATCATCTCCACAGTCTTGAGTGGGGTTTAGTTCCAGGGGAGTTCTGACTACACCAGTGTATCAGGCAATCCCCCTCCTGTCTGTATGCAGACTCATCACCGTCCTGGATCATCCCAAAACAGTGGTGTCGTCTGCAAAAATTAAGGAGTTTTACGGACGAGTCCGCTGAGGTGCAGTCATTTGTGTGCAGGGAGAAGAGGAGTGGGGATAGAACACACCCCTGGGGGGCACCAGTACTTATTGATCTGGTTCGGGAGAAGATGCTCCCCAGTCTCACCTGCTGCTGTCGGTCTGTCAGGAAGCTGTTGATCCACTGACAGGTGGAGGCTGGGACGTTGAGCTGGGTGAGCTTCTGGTGGAGGATGTCTGGTATGATGGTGTTGAAGGCTGAGCTGAAGTCTACAAACAGGATCCTGGCGTAGGTCCCTGGGCGGTCGAGGTGTTGCAGGATGAAATGTAGACCTAAGTTAACAGCATCATCTGCCGACCTGTTTGCTCGGTAACCAAACTATAGGACGTCCAGTAGAGGGCCTGTGATGTCTTTCAGGTGCTTCAACACCAGCCGCTCAAAGGATTTCATGACCACAGACGTCAGGGCTACAGGCCTGTAATCATTTAATCCTAGGATGGTGGGTTTATTGGGCATTGGGATGATGGTGGATCGTTTGAAGCAGGAGGGGACCCCACACTTCTCCAGTGACTTGTTGAAGATCCGGGTGAAGATCGGAGCGAGTTGATGTGCACAGGCTTTCAGGCATGATGGGGAGACGTTATCAGGTCCTCCAGCTTGTCCTCCAGATGTAAAGCCAATGAAATAATCATAGTCAGCTGCTTGCATTTTGAGATGCTCTTTTCCTCGTGAGCTGTCCTCATCATAACCAAAACCTTAATGCCTCATCATGCTTTGCTTCCTGAGTGCTAACAACCAAGCTTCCTTCTCAATATGAACAAAACTGATTGTGATGAAAAAAACTTTTCTTACTTACTTACTAGCTTTTTTCTGCCAGTAAATCCTCTCTCCAAATCCACTTTTTTCATTTAGCTGCGTACATGTGCCAGATATGATTGCTGGATTTGTGAAATCACCACACTTCCAACCTGTAATCTATTTACCTCAAAGGGCAAAAAACAGACTTTCAAAAATATGCAGGAAATAGTTCCTATTTAGACATTAAATTCACCCAGATAGCATATGCAGGAAACATGCTCCTTAAATTCCTTGACATGCAGAGCAGCTCATTAGACACATGGCTGCTTTACTGACCAACTAAATCATCCCTGACTCTCCATCCCCAGACCAGGGCTCAATTTTCTCCTTACTTGACATGTACTGCACATCATCACTGTAATTGATGACTTGCTCAGCACTGTGAGAGTAGCTGATGAGGGATCTAATATTGTAGACGTTGTTCTGTTCTCTTTCTGTTCTACTTTTTAATTCAGCCTAAATGAAGACCAAAGTCTCAAAACTTTCACTCACTCTTAACTTATTCTGCCTTTGTTGCAGATAAGATCAGCAATGGGTGAGCCATTGCTGTGAACATCAATAAGTTACCAATCTTCTTCTTTAATTATCAGCTGCAGAGAGTGAAGGATGGATTGATGGAGCAAGAGGCAGAATTTTAGAGGAGTCTGGAGGGGAAACGGCAGCTGAGAAACCAGATCTATACACTAAAGGCAGCAAACCACCATTGACTTGTTCAGCTTCTTAGAGAATCGAACAAAACATGAATCAACAATTTTGAGAATATTTTAAAGCCGTTCTGGTCTTGCCATGTAACTTAAATCCACTCTGCCTGACAAAGGAAGAATAGACATTTCTCCAAAAGGGCACAATTCCAAACATACGTATAAAAACTCATAAAAGTCATCAGATAATTAACACACTTGCTCGCTATAACCTCATTTAACAATTATTGTTAATATGAACTAAAGAATAAAAGAACAGTACAGACGACTACAATCAGATTTTAGTCGTGGCTGATTTGGGAACAGTTGTGGTTACCATGGGAACAGCCCAGGCTGGGTTTTCAGCAGATAGCAACATTTTCCACAGAAATGCAACAAAAGAGAGCTGATGAATGCTTTGAATTCAGCCAAACAAACTAATGCATATTTAATGACAGGGTCAGTTAAAAGTCCAGCTTCATGTTTTATGCACATTTTGAAGTATCTCATTAGAGAAGTTAGATTGCAATGTCAAAAGCAAATAAAAAAAACAAAGTTTAACTAGGCAAAGGAGTGGAGAAAAGATCACATTGCCTATTGATATTTAAAGTTTTCAAAAAAATTGTTACTGTAGATAAAAGAAAGACGTTTTAGAATCAATCTATAGTCTAGCTGTAAACACATATGACATTTATGTTTAATTATCTATGCCAGTTTACATGTACTGTACATAATTAAATAATTTATCTTAGCTTATCTCAAATAATTTTGTTACTAAAGTCCATGCAGATAAAGAGATTTCCTTCATTCTGTCCAGAAATCTTTTTATGTTTTGTTTTTATTTAAAGGGTGTGAATCTACAAATCTCATTTTCATGTTGTTGTCATATTCATGATACTGTGAAGGTTCCTGAATTCTAAATTAGTTACTTCATACAAATTTGACATGATCTTACAGGAGGATCTAAACCTTAAAAGTAATAATTATTTTTTAATGAGGTTCTCAACAAGAAGCAACAGTTTCAATTATTCTTTCTGATGCTTTTGTAAGGAAAAGCTTTCTCAAAACATGTCTAAACATTGGTTTCACCATTATCCATCCAGTGGAACTCGGTATATGAAGGCAGCCATTATTATCTTTTGAGTGGTCAAAGGTATCCGCCAGGGATCCATTCTGGGGCCACTTTAATTCTATGCTTCATTAATATTCACAGAAAAATTTCTAATTATAATTTTCTTCTTTTATCCTGAGTGATATAACAGTGATTTAACAGTGATATTATTGATTTCCTGCACTGTAAACTTTGTAAAAAAATCATCATTATTTCTAATAATTAAAAACTAAACTACTAGTGTTCCCCAATTTTAAATACATGGACATTTTAAATACATTTATTTTTGATCTGTTATGATGTATCATGTTTCTGTAGTTTAGTTAGGATCTTAATATAAACCGTCACAAATTGTTATGTATGATTCTCTCTGCTTTAAGTGCAGCAGATTCTTGGGGAGAATTCTGTCTAGTCCCTTTTTTGACGATATAAAATCTGTTAGTTTGTCTATGTTAGATCATCAGAATGTTTTGTATATGCATTCCTCTTCTCCATACCAAAGGTTCCCAAGCCTTAAAACTTTATTATACTGTAAAAAATGAATCTCTGTTTTCGTGAAGGAAGGTTTGATTTGCTGTCTTGCATACTGTCACATCAGCATAGTTGTTTTTACCACTGTTACTTTTATTTATTTATTTATTTTTTTGTCTTCGTACAAACATCCTTTTAAAAAATAACAGAAGCTTATTGTGTTTGCTCCCAGACTTTGTTCCACTTTAATTGTACCAAGAGTTTTGATGCTGACAGAACACTGACTCTGTAATAAAAATTGTTTAGGTGAGAGGTAATAAAAGTATTTATTTTTTAATTTTTTATTTTTTGTGAGAGTTTGAGGTAATAAAAATGGAACACTAAAATCCAACACTAACTTTCTTAGGACAAAATATTAAAAAAATGAAACTGAGATAAATTCAGCATCTTGCTGTAGGATAGCAATGTCTGCCTGGGTTGTCTGCTAAAATGCTAAAAGAAATCTGTCAATAATCATTTACACATCTGTAACGATTTTTTTTGTTTTGTTTGGAAAGCATAGCTGTCAAACAGAAGGATAAGCATATCTTTAAAAAAGTACTCCATCAATATTCAACCACATATTCCTACCAGGGTTTACATTAATGTTAATAAGAGATAGAAAAACAGTTTTCTTTCTAGTTTTCATCAATTGTGAAGAATTAGAAGGCTTCTCTAAAGTCAGTCCAGAGTTTAAGGGATTTGTAAAACTTGAATCTTGTTTATAACTCTGAGGTAGCTTTTTGCCTCAAGTTAATATGCACTCATATTTATGTGAACACATTTAAAAAACAAAACATTTAGAATATAGATATACTCTTAAGTGTCATGCATTTATCTATTGTTGACATAAGACATCAATAAAAAGGCA
>JAHHUM010001087.1:0-57895 GCA_036173005.1 Crenichthys baileyi | reverse complement strand
TAAACACCCCCATCTCCTTCATCCCATTGATTGGCATGATTAAGTCTCATCAGCCCAAATCAACAGCCTCCCCCCCAACCCTACCCCACGAGTGGGAAGCTCATCAGACATCACTAATCAAGTACAGCTTGATGCCAGTTTTCAACCAATCATGCATGGCCTCTGGTGCTGTGAATAAATAAGGCTGATTTGATCAGATGAAATTTTTAATCAGACATTTTAACTGCTGCTGTTATTTCAGCAGCAGGGATTGTGGGGTTGTACTGCCGGCTCAGGTCAAGAGTAGGTCAGGGTGACTTTGTCTAGAGAACAACACTGTCACTGTGCAGTGACAGTGTTGGTGTGCAGACCATGCACTGTGATGAATCTCTTTTGGAACTATAAAGAGGTATGGTAGTGCAAAAAGTTCAAGAAATATGCAGAGTTTCAGCAGAATGGGCAGATTATCCTTCTACTGTACAGGGAAATTCACGTAAAACTACAGTTTACAATAGTTTAGACAGTTCAAAAAGAAGTGCTGTCTATTGGAATCTTCTCTCACAACCACAAGCTTAAAATGAGCCATTTACCACTAGAAGCTGCCTGTATGAAATCAAGACTAACAACTTACAGTTGTTGCCTATGGGAACCAGTCATGGAAACCACCATAGGCTGGCACTGCTAGAATAGGCAGCAGAGGGTATACAGTAATGACCCTTTTCAACTAGTCCCTACTCAGCGTGGTTTGGTCCAGCTCTATTCGCTTTTTAGGCTTTGTAACGATTACCTGAAACCGTTACTGTTTTTAGTACCTGGTTGGATGCGGTTCCAACCGTAGCGAATTGTGCTGAAAACGCGACATCGGAATACTGTCGATCACTGATTGGGCAGGGGGCAGTCTCACTAGTGACAGCATATTATATTAATTAATATCTTCAAAAGGGAAGTTGTTGAATGCTGGGCCTATTGTGTATATGACCACAGAACAAAGCAGTGCCAAAAGTTTCAGTTTGTCTTTAACTTTACAAAGTCAAGGCCTTTTAAATGTCTCTATAGTGATCATGATTGAAAGCACCGGGCAGTTTATCTTTGCTGACAAAAAGGGATTGTTTGAAAGCACTTGATAGATTGGCAAATAGTCTGAACAGCGAAGATCTAAGAAAAACAATTGTAGCTTTACACAGGTTGGAAAATTATAGAGGAGCCAGCAACTGCCGATTACAAGATTCTTATGACACCAATTTCATGTTAGTATACAGGTTACTCGGATGTGTCACAAGGTCAAGGTCTGGAAAAATACTTAAAACTCATACTTAAATGGAACGAAATTGGTCATCCTTTCATTTCCTGATCTACACAAGTTTATTATATCTCATGATCAACTGGAACATCTAGACATGGAATGGAGGTTAAGGTAACCCATCAACCACACCCCTCACCCACCTAGGAAGGTGGATCAAGCTGGTTTTAGCTAAGGCTAAAACCTCATCTATAAACCTGTTTAATCCTGTTTAAAACTTGTTGATGTTTAAAGGTTGGGTCAGTTTAAAAAACTTCAACCAATATTTCCCAGAATAGTGGTCAAATATCTAGTCAGAATTATAGCTGAAGCTTGTTGATAGCTACAAAATGCAAATCCCTGGCAACTTTATCAGAATATATGTGGACTGAATGTATATTTTTTGTGTGAATTAGAGAAAATACAAAATTAATTCTGACTTGTTTAAAAAAAAAAAACATGAAGTTGTGATCACTCCACCCAGAAAAAGAAATGCTTAAAAATACACTCACAAGCCCAAAATTAATAACATTTTTATCCCATGATTAGTGTTAAATGTCTTCACGTAAAACAAAAACTGGATGTTCTTTCATCATCCATTTAACTTGGATAGGGTTGGCATTGTGACATCATGAAGGTGAAATTTAATGTTGTTGCAAACCTATTTGACTTTTTATAGGCCCCTTGAGCAGATAAAATGTAGAGAGATTATCATAACTGATACTGTATATTGTGTAGATAACGTGGAAGACGTGCATTAGAAATGTCATTGCGTTCCATTCTGGTCCAGATATTTAACAAAAGGTAAAACTATAAAATCTTAATCCTACAGTGGCATACAAGGTAACCATGTTGGGACACATTAGATCTATCTGTACAATTCTCCAACCTTTCAATTGCCTTCTGAGGTCACACTGAAAAACTCTTGTCGAGGCATGTGTGTGAGATTGCCTTTCCTGTTTAAAGTTGCACATTGTTCTGGAAAAACAAGTAATCCTTATATTGTTTTGAAAGTGTACATCATCAAGTTAAAATTGATTTCAGTAAGCCCCATGGTCTTACAATATCCCCTTAAGGTTTAATAAAGCTATATTTGTCAATATCCTCCGTGAACAATCTAAATGCTACAGAATCAGAAATATATACCCGTTGTGTTCAGTCTCCACTGAGGATAAACTCTAGCACAAACGTTTGGATTTTATTTTGCAACGTTATGTCCAATTACTGTCAGTAGGACATTGACACACATGGCCAAGAAAAGAATAGACATCTGTAAAATGAGACAAAAGAACTCCTTTGAGTAAAGTATTGTTCTTTATCTGAAATATTCACCTGCAACTCTGGTTTATGTTGGCTGAGAGCCCTTTGCTGTTTGTGTTGGCATATAAAGCAGCTTGATGATGCTTAAAGTAGCACATTATAGAAATTACGAAAACATAATTTCTCAAAACTGGCATAGTTTGTGTTTACTATTTTTCTCAGATATTAAAATCCCACTATTGAATTCACTCTTCCTTCTTTCAGCCCTCAGTGTTTATTCTATCTGCTTTGAAAGGCAGAGACCAAAAATATTCTATTATGTCTTCTCTTGTATCTATTTCATGTGCACTTGGCAGGCAGGGTATGAATACAAATCCAGGCTGACAGACTATTTAAGTTTCGTGTCGGCACCAGAAGTAATATGGTATCTGTTTTCTATTCCTGAGAAGAATTGGAAATAGAAAAAAAGCACTTTATGATTTGGAACCCTATGTATGTCTAGCACTTGACCCTTCCTCTGTCACACAGATATGAGATGCCATCCTTGGTTGCTTCAGTCTGGGAAGGTAATGAGGTAAAGCCAAGCAAAGCTACCTCCTGATATGAAAATGCCTCTTAGTTTCATGCCCCCATGGGCCAGAGGTGAAATTGAAGACTTAGATTTAAAAATGCTTGTAAAATGTTGAGGCATGATCTCCATTCTTTCTACCTGTCTTAACCACTGATCTTCAACTACTATTTAAATCAACCCATGAAAATACAATGAACAAGGTCTGATGTTAAGCAAAGTACTGTTGGCTTCCAATGAACCAAAGGAATTGCCATAGTAATTCATAAAGCCATTTCTATTGGAATGTGGATTTTGTAGTACCCCTTTGCACCTTCAGCACAATAAAATAATATAAAGATTAATAGTCAACAGTAGCTTGGGATGCCATTAATTATAAAGGGCAAGCAGCCTTAAACCCCTCAAACCCAGTATAGCACTCACATTGATACCATCACTGACTTGAGATTACATTCACTTCCTTTAACTAACCCCTTTTTGAGCATGATTTGCAAAAAGTTGCTCTAAGTTTGCGAGTTTAGCTTTACTTATCTTCTTCTGACTAACTTAAAGTCAGAAACTGGACCAAGTTAACCGCATTTATTAAGTACATGAAATATAGTTCGCTATAGTTAGCTAACGGCTAAAAGTAAGGTCAAACTGCCTGAAATTGTTTTGTCTGAGCTCTTGCCGGAAAGAATCTGAAGGCATTACAGATTCCCCAAAAAACCGTTGATGAGTGTTTTCCTTTCCACTGCCCGGAGAGAAGATGGCATAGGAACAGCAGCCCTGCCAGTCTGCTGTGTGTGTTAGCCATGCAGAGGTCTATCCAAGTGGCAAGAGCAAACGCCGCCTGCCACACAACTAAGCGGCCAGACCAAGACTCCGTCTTCACCACACAACTTTACGCTCTTTGGGCAGTCTTCATTCCTGTTCATCAGAGCGGTTCACATAATAGCTATTCACATAAGAGGTTGTGTCTGGGCAGAGAAAATTAGATTAGGATAAAACCACCTAAATATTGTTTATTCTATGGTGTTTGCTTCTGTTTCTGGTTCTAAAGATAAACTAGTTAGTTGGCTAGCTGCTGAAATAATACTAATGGCTATTAAGCCTTTAGTTGTGCTTTAGGTTATGACAAACTGTACTTCAGTGAATGGTTTAAATACAGATCGCCCATTAATATTTATATTAATGGTAGATAAAGGTATATATGTGACTTAAAGAAGTGGTGATTAAATTATAAGCTTTCTTTTGTAAGCTTAAACCCGATGTGACTTTATCACGCCTGCCGTCAGGAAGGTCAAATAGTTATATCTGGTTCGTCGTCATTTTGTGAGTGTGAGCCCATCCAAAACCATCCACTGAGGGCTAATCAAAAATCTTATATTTTGGAGGGAAGATATCTGTGTTTATTCAATGTGTGTGGAGAGCTTGCTGTTACCGAACAGCAGAGTTCCAATTACTTGTTTCATCTATTGTTCATCAATACCAAGCCATATTAGGCCGGTATTCATCGGACAATACTTGACAGACTGAAAGTTGTTTGACTAATGATTCCTGATCAAGTGGTGATCTGACTTAGTAATGTTGCTTGATACTCAGTTTGCTAATAATTGCCTTTGGCACTTATGACAAACATTTACGCAGAGATGTGAGAATGAGCAGTTACCAGAGACGTAATTCCCAAGCACTCTGGCTGATCTGTCAATCTGTCAATGCTCTGTCAGATCTGTCAATGTGTAAGGGGAAAATATTCCAAAAACAAAGCATGTCAAGTTTCAAGGGTTGTTTTAAAGAAAATGAGAATGAGGCTCTAGGTAAGGCTCTACAGAGTTAACATGCATTAAGTTACTGGAATTAACTAGTGCCTAACTTTCAGCAAATAAAACATAAAGATGTAATTTCTTTGCCACTTTAACTAACTGCATGTATTGGTACAAACGAAATAAAAATATACGTAGTATAGCAGTATAGCACAGAGAGCATGAAGCTCTGAAAGCCTTGTGGGAGCACTTAAGAGCTGGAGAGTTTGTAGATGATTACTTTAATTTTGGCATCTCACCAAAATGAGCTTCACACCTCCAGAGGGATATAACTGGTGCCTGGAGTTGTACAAAGTTACAAGCTGCTACTCAGGGATGTAGCATGCTTTGTGCATTCACAGGCCACCCTAAGGATCTCCACATTTATGAATAAATGCATTAACTGACTCTTTTCCTTTAATCTTAGTGGTCAAAAAATATACCAGACTTGATGTGAATTAACTCAAATCACTATTTCACTATTTCAGGCTTAGTAAACCATGTAGTTATCTTACATTTAAAATAAGATTTTCTGTCAGAAGCCTCTCAGTCATAGACATCTCGTCAGCCTCTCCTATCATTCTTTGATTGATCTAGTGTTGACTAATCAGGTCTACCTCAGTCTTTCCATGTTGACAAGAGCAAGCCTTCTTCCAACTATGAAGGGCCATTGATATAAGTCATTCACAGAAGCAAGCTAAATTAAATGCAATCACTTTTCAATGGTTGATTTTAGCCTGTAGTGCGGGCAGAGCCAGAGCATTGTTATGGTAAAAAAATAGTATAAATCGTATGGTATAGATGAATTTTGCACGCCACTGACTTAATAACTTGAACATGATTTTTAGGTGTGTTTTCAAGAAAAAAATTGAGTTACAATAGCAAGGCAATAGCTTTAAATCAAGCTCCTTTCATTTGACGTGCTCAAGGCTTTGGATTAGTGCTGATTTGCTGTTTTTAGTACATATACAGGTACATCCCAAAACATTTGAATGTTGCATCAAAGTGCAACATTTTTTGTCATGTCAGAAAGTGAATTTTATAGAGATTCATTCCACATAGAGTAAAATATTTGAAGCTTTTATTTCTTGAATTTTGATGATTATGCCTTACAGGCAAGGAAAACCCAAAATTCAGTGTCTCAAGTTTGAGTATCACATTAGACCAATTAAAAAAGGATGTTTTAAGCACAAATGTCAGGCTTCTGAAAAGTATTCCCATTTCTATGCACTAAATACTTGGTTGGGCCTCCTCTTGCATGAATACTGCATCAATGCGCCGTGGCTTAGAGGCGATCAGACTGTGGCACTGTGTAGGTGTAATGGAGGCCCAGGTTGCTTTGATAGCTGCCTTCAGGTCATCTGCCTTGTTGATTCTGGTCTCTCATCTTTCTCTTGACAAGAGCCCATAGATTTCCTATGGGGTTTAGGTAAGTGGAGTTTGCTGGCCAGAACAGGACTGTTGACTGTGGACCTCTGAAAACACAGTGGACCAACACCAGCTGATGACAATGGCCTCACCACTCTTTCTCCAGACTCTGGGACCCTGATTTCCAAATGAAATGCAGAATTTACTTTTATCTGAAAACAGGACTTTTGGACCATTGAGCAAAAGTCCAGTTCCTTTTCTCCTTAGCCCAGGTAAGACGTTTTGTAGCCCATGTCTAGTATTTGTCTGTGTGTGGCAGCTGTTGAAGCATCGACTCAAGCCTCAGTCCACTCCTTGTGGAGCTCCATCAAATTCTTGAATGGATTTCGCTTAACAGTCCTCTCAAGGCTGTGGTTCTCCCTGCTGTAGGTGCACCTTTTGCCACCCTTCTTCCTTCCACTCAGTTTTCTGTTAATACGCTTGGATACAGAACTCTGTGAACAACTAGCTTTTTCAGCAATTACCTTTTGTGGCTTACCCTCCTTGTGAAGGGTGTCGCTGACTGTCTTCTGGACATCTGTCCAGTCAGCAGTCTTCCCCATGACTGTGTAGCCTATGAACCAGAGTGAGAGACTGTTTATAGGGTCAGGAAACCTTTGCAGGTGTTTTGAGCTAATTAATTGATTAGGGTGTCAAACCATGAGTTCCAATAATGAACTTTTTCACAGTATTTAATTTTCTGAGATGCTGAATTTTGGGTTTTCATTATCTATAAACCATAATCATCAAAATTACAAGATACAAGAAAGGCTTGAGATATATCACTCTATGTGTAATGATTCTATAAAATATATGAGTTTCACTTTCTGAGAGGACTCACAAAAAGTATTGTACTTTTAAGCAATATTCAAATTTTTTGGGATGTTCCTGTATATATTGTAGATTGTAGTTTTTTGCGGCACTAGTGGCCTTCATTTTTTTTTTTTTTCGGAAAGTAAGCAGACAGGAAACAGGGTGGAGAGAGGAGGAAGACATGCAGCACAGGCCGCCATGGCTGGGACTCGAAAGCGAGGACAGCCGTGTTGAGGGCCAAGGCCTCTCTATACATTGGCGTTCTACCGCTGCGCCCGACTGCACTAGTTTTTGATATTTTTTTTCTTATTGTAGGCCTCTCTGGGTTAACACATTGCAAATTAGATGTACATCTAAAGCAGTTAAACACGTTTTTATATTTATGTTTCAAGCAAGGGTTGCTTGGGTGGGGGTAGGATACACTTTGGGAAAAACACGTATCCTATTATTCGTATTCTTATAGAATTATTCTTATTCTTTTAGAATAAAAATTTCCAGTTTATGTATTTATTTGACAATGTGATTTCTTTTCCCTTTGCAGGAATGTTGCCTTTCCTTATTGGTAGATGGTACTTTATTGAGTCTGCATTTAAGGTAGCACAGAACAGGAGATTAAATGAAAAGGTATTTAAAATATTTTTCACTTCATCCACAGCGTGCCTTTGCCTGTTATTTCTGCCATTTGATTCTTTTTCTATTTTTCCACTAGGACATTTATTTGACAATGTGATTTCTTTTCCCTTTGCAGGAATGTTGCCTTTCCTTATTGGTAGATGGTACTTTATTGAGTCTGCATTTAAGGTAGCACAGAACAGGAGATTAAATGAAAGGTATTTTAAAAAATTTTTTCACTTCTCCCCACTGCCTTTTTCCCGTTTTTCTGCTTTTATTTTTTTTTCTATTTTTCCATAGGACATTATTTACAAGTATTTTTTTTCCCTTTTTCAGGAAAAGTTGCCTTTCCTTATTGGTAGATGGTACTTTATTGAGTCTGCATTTAAGGTAGCACAGAACAGGAGATTAAATGAAAAGGTATTTAAAATATTTTTCACTTCATCCACAGCGTGCCTTTGCCTGTTATTTCTGCCATTTGATTCTTTTTCTATTTTTCCACTAGGACATTTAACTTATGTTCCAAGTAATCTTTTAATTTAATCAACATGTTTCTTCTCACTAGAAGTAATAACATTTTAGAGATGCCCAGCCTGAGTACCAGCTTGAATCAGATAGAGAATCCGTGGATGGAGCTAAAGATGGCAACACCTTCCAAACACAAAGACTTGGATCTCGTGACCAAAGATAAGTCATCAAGCTGGTCAGCAATTAGAAAATGGGTTTGATTCTTCATATGCCAATAGAGATTTTATTACTGAGTATTGTGAAGGGTATGAATGATTTTTTGATATGAGCACAACCCACAGAACATCTGCTGGATGTGCTGGAAAAATAAATCAGATCACTTAACAATATCTTCAATATACCCTCAGAGCAAAATAGCAGTGCTTCATTTCCATAAAACTTTTGTTTAATGGAAACATAAGAGTTACCTTTTGTTTGGAGTGGCATTATCAGTTTATAATTAGATAACTTGAATGAAAGAAAACGATAATTTTATTTTAAAATGGTGATACATTCATGTTTAGTTATATAATTTTGAAGGATGAAAGGGTCACTGAACATTTGATCCTTCATTTATGTTTCTAATTCAAAAGTGTGCTTAAGTTTGGTTACAGGCCCCTAGAGATAGATATGCATTCTCCTTCAAAACATCTCTCTTCAAATACTGTTCTTACACCTGGAGAGAAGAAAGAAACTACAAATACACAAATTAAATACAATGACAGCCAGCTTAGTTAAATAAACTTATGCAAAAATACTAAAAAAACTACATAAGAAGCTTAATCTGTCCATGAGCTCCAAAGATTAAACAATACTGAGGTTGCCATAGCAATCACATACATGTTATTTCTACAATATAGATTTAGGATTTATTAAAATGATTCAAATATATGGCTTCATGTAGAGAAGTTGTCAGAAATAAACAATTATAAACATATAATTTTTGTTGCCCTGAGACTGTTTGGTAAACAAACGTGTTCACTTGTGGTACAAATGCAGAATGATTGTTGTGAATTGGCATATTGGTAAAACATTTGTACTTAATTGTCGTTTTGTCTTGAACTCTGTGGGAGGTGTGTTGAATTTCCTCTACGGGAAGGCACCTCTGCAGCTTTCATTAATAACAGTGGTGGCACAGCATTAAGCATAACATCAGGTTCCAGATAACCTTTGGTCTACAAATTCAATAACTTTGAGTTGAAAAGCCACAGGAGATATTTCTAGTGCCACAAAACACTGTAAGAAGCAGGAAACTGGATTTTCAATGATGAGAGAAGGCTGCAAAGCAATTTTATTTTCTAGTTTTGATGCAAGACATGAGACTGACATTTGTAAGGAATTTGCAGCAGATATTCATGAACCAAAAGAATTCCAATTTATATATTATTCAGACACTCCAAAAAATTTCTATTTGAGAATGAATTCCTCACCAGTGCCTAACTTGCTCAATTTGTAGAAATCAGAAGCCTTGCAAAAAGCAGCATTATAGGATATAAGGCAAAGGGGAAAATCATCAAGGGGAAAAATGCTGTTCTATAGCACTGTTGATCCACTGTTGTTCAGCTTGGACCCAAAATAAGGCTAAGTTGGGTTGATGTCTTTTGACTGCTGGAGCTTAGTAACACAGTTGAAACCAGTCATTCACACAAAAGACACAGCATAAGGCCACATCTCCAGCACAGAGTCCAAAAGTGGACTTCATTTGTTTCGTTCGGTGCAGTTTGCTTTTATGTTGTACTTTTTGCAAGTGAAGCATAACTTGTAAACAAAGCCACAGAGGTGACAATTATTGTTCCTATTGGACAGAAATGACGGGGGCGGGACAGAGTACAGACCGGGAAATGCAAGAAAACAACAGTGAATGTCCTGCAAGTTGCACCTCTGCTCTGCATGTTTGTGCCCTTATTGCAGCTGCAATATCATGGTGAGGGTCAAGAGCAGCTCATTCAACAAAGATTTGCGATGTTCTGTTTATTATTTGGGTACCCCGTTGGAGAATGCGATCAACAAGCCAAAGGAGACACTGTGCTCTGCACTGAGCTAAGACACACAGTCAACAGCGTTGCTAAGCAACATAGTGCGGTTTAGGTAAGATTTCAGTATAAGAGTCACTGCTATGGTGGCTTGTTACGTCCAAAGAGATGTATGTTTTCTGTAGTTGGGTCAGACCTAGGCCGGTTCGCATTCACACCAGAAGCAAACCGCACCAGAGTTAACTTAGAAGCGGACCGAGACCACCTCAAAAAGTGGACCTTGGTCCGGTTGTTTGGTCCGGACCAAGAGGCACAATGAACTCTGGTCCCTTTAAAGTGGACCAAAAATGGCAGGTGTGAATACACCAGTCCTGCTCAGAGTTCTCCCATTGGGTCAACAAAATCCTTTTAACCCTTTGTTTTGGTTCATGGCCAGAGCAGCCATGGGGGAAAACACGCACACTTTTCCAGTAGATGGGGATTCATCACCCACACTTTACTTGCAGTTTTACCCAAAGGCCTTGCTGCCAAAGCCGTAGGTCCTGCCCACCCTACACCTCCTTTATCAGGTCCTGTGTACCACTCTAAGAGCCATAACTCTAGAAGACATGGCTGTTTTCATCATCCCTGTTAGGCCTCCTACATAATTCTTCATCTTTCAATATTTAACTGTTTTTTTTTGTTTTGTTTTTTTACCTGGCAAAATATACAACATATTAATATAGGTTCCCAGTTGCCCTCCGTTGTCTTTCTCTGTGTACATTCTCGTACTTTTTTGTAACAAATGATAACAGGATCCTGATCCTGACATCCGTGCAGTGGCCTTACAAGTACCACAGGAATAGCAGCAGCACAAATTACCATAGACCGCACAACAGTTAGGCTTGTGACGTACAAATTACCCCCATATGGTGCAAAGAGGTATCTATTCGCATTGCCTTTTGATGTCATGGGTAAGCTGTGCGTTTGACGGACACATTATGCTTCCAAAGGTTAATGCATGGCAGAAATAGAACACGAGTGGGTTTGATAATCACAGGCAAACAACGAAGCGCTGATCTACCATGTCAGCCTCAACATGCAGCTGTGTTAGTTTCTGTGGGAGAGACAATAAGGCAAGTTGTTCAGGAGGTGCAAACCTTGTGTGATAAGGATGTTCACAAATATTAGTGTAAAATTCCAGATGCTCTAACATTCTTTACACTAAGTGTAAAATGGGTTCTCACGTTACAACCACAATTGATATGTTCTAGTTTGTATTGGTCTATTACATAAAATTGCTAATTGTGAAGAGAAAGGGAAATGATACATGTGTTTTAAACTTTTTACAAAAACTAATTTGGAAAGTTTGCCATGTATTTGTATTCAGCCCCCCTAAGCCTTTACTTAAGAGAACCACCTTTCCATGCCACTGCAGCCAATTTAGGCCCGATAAAAGACTTCTGCAGCCTATAATAGACTTTCGTCCAACATTACATACGCTGTGTAACCAACAGAGTAAATACTTCTTAACATTCATCTCATCCTATGCAGTAACATTGAACAGACCCCATTAATTGTAACAGCAGCCTCCCTCTTGGTGTTGCAGCGCTGGCCACACCCATTGCCAGAGTCAGCCAACTTGTGAAACTGCCGCCCCTCCACCCCTCTGGTTAGTGCAGACAGAGACGACGATACAAATATTGATCAATCATGTGCGGCTTGAAGAGAAATAAGTGAGAGAGAGACAGAAGCGGGAAAAAAGTGACTGCTAATCAGGAGCCGGACCCTGTCGACACATAACTAGTACAGTTTGTTCTTCAGATAAATACTGACGTCGACAATTTTATTATATGAGGCTTGGAACTTGTGTCAGAATTAGCACCTATCAATTACGGTCAAATTATGCCATGCACAATGCAGCTGCTGTAATTATATCTGAAACCAGCATTCATCTCACTGCAAGTATTCACACCCCGTCCCCCTTTACAAGACAAAATTTTTCACCTTAACAGGATTCCACATACAAACTTTATAAATAGAATCAACATTTAATAAACAAGAGAAGCCATTACATCTAAAACAAGGCTTTGTTTGTTTTGGAAACACCAGTACAATCAGTCATGTTATTTGAAGTACCAGTGGAAACATGTCAACAAGAGTTCAACAAAGAATCTTTTATTCTAGAACTAAGTTTAGTTTGTGTGTGTGTGTGTGGTTGTGTGTGCTTTTACATTAGGCATAGCCCAGTCAAGGACCCACAAGTAGGTTTAATATTGCCAAAATGGTCATGGTTCTAGTTACTTGGCTTCTTTGACATTAAAAGTAAAATTTAGCAAATTGTTAGATGTAAAACACCCACAAGTTTCTCCATCACATTGAACAAACACTTTACTGTGGTCGCTCAGTTTCGCTGGACCCGCTGTGTCTGTGTAGAGGCCGCCTTCTTCCTCTCCCCCTCCCGCTTTTGTCGTTCATTGAAATACAACACAAGTTTTGAGTGAGACCAGCTGTTTGGCTACTGCCACTCCTGTCATGTTTATCAGTGAGGAGAACTAGCTAGGTTTATGGTTCAGATAGTCATTGTGCCAAGGTAGTAATACCCAACAAACGCTCCTGATGGAGAGCGCACTAGGCTGGAAGAGCTGCTCATTTTCACCTTGAAGGGCTTATGCAAAGCCTAAATGCTGTTTGTGGACGTGATAGCTTAAATAAGAGCTTAAATAACAGTTTAACAGTCCTGTCAGCCAGACTCAGGTTACTACCTCTGTCTTTCTGCCACACAGTATCCATAAGATACAGAAAGTTAAAAATTGAAAGCAGAGACAGGAAAGAACTGGCATTCCATTGTGGTCTAAGTTAATTATATATAGTTTATTTTTATGTCATTGTTCTACTTTAGCTTAAGCTCCTCCCTTACCTGCTCACCCTGCTCGTTTAGGACAGGGGAGGAGGCATCAGTTTCAGAGAGAGCACAGGAATGCTCAGAGGTAAGCAAGTAAATTCATTTAGGACTAAAATTACATACTGTTTATTTGGTACAGTTTGTGCAAGCTGGTTTATATAAAATTCAGATTTCATGTCAAATATTTTAATTAAGGTTTATGTGAGAATATGGCGAAGAGTAAGGAGGACATGACGAAGAGAAAGCAAATGGCAGACAGGAAGAGTAGAGTGAGGAAGAGGTCTGAGATAATAAGGATGAAGATGCACTGGTTGAAGGAGGGTACGGGAACTCAGGTGGATTTCAGCATACTGAACAGTTTCTACACAGCAAAATCGGTAGTGTTAAATTTAACACTTTTTCCGAGTTTATATAATTCTCACGGATTCAGAGTTAAAATTACACTATGAAAAGTGTTAATATTTTAACTCTTTAATAACACCCTTGGTGTTTTATGACACCACATAAGTGCATCGTTAACTCAAAATTCTGTTATTCCCTTTTACTGTATGTACATTGTCATTTTATGACACATTAAAGTGTATTTTAATACAAAAAAGGTGTAATTTCCCTTCACTAATGTGTTAACATTCATTGTTTTATTTTACAATACATTAAGAGTGCATTCTGTGTTTACTAGCCTAACATAAAAGTCACCAAATCTGAAAATTCTTGTAGTCACCTGCAAGGCTACAAAACATACACAACACACGCTTTACAGTTGCATCATAAGTTCAAATGTGGTGACCAGCAACAGTGGGCAAGTAAAAAAAAATAAATAAATAAAACAAACCCACAGACAACATTTCATTTTTTTATTCAAAAAAGGTAAATAACTTCCCAGCACCAAAGGAATAAGCACAATAATAAGATCAGGCTGTTAGGATCTGCCATTTAGGATTTTGTTGTGGTTTTGCGTCTGTTTACTCACCAGTTACGTGTTTGTATTTCTTTGGGTTTAGTAGTCATGTTTGTTTATTTCCTTCTGTTTCCTGATAGTTTTGTTCTCTCTCCTGCCTCCTAGTTTTAGTAAGTTCTTTCTTCCCTCGCCCATAGTTCCTTTGGTGGTTACTTTCTTATTTATTTATTACTTAGAATGGTTTTCTCCTGATTATTATTATTATTTTTACAGTTCACTTTGCTTCTTTGGGGTTTCTAGTTTAGTTTCCTGCTTAGTGTTTCTACGCTTATTTATTGTTAGGTTATTTGTTCTTGCTGCACTCTTCTAGTTTATTAGTTTCTTTTCCCTGTTCCTCCTCTTGTCATTAGTTCCCCTTCAGTTATTATTTACTCAGTGTTCGTTACCCTTTATGTTTGTAGTTCTTCCCAGCCTTATCCCTAGTTTAGTTCCCCGTGTTGGTTTCTATTGTTTCAGTTCCTTCTATAGGTTAGCTTGTAGTTATTGTTTGCCACTATACTTAGTTCCACTTATTGTTTACGTTTTGGTTTGGATTTAGTTTAGTCTTCGCTTTCTCTGCTTCCCTCCCAGTTAGTTTCAGTCAGTGTTTGTTTGGGTTTGTTTACTTTTTAGTTAGGGTTTCCTTTATGGCTTCTTTTGTTAATTCTTATTTGCCAGGTTCTTATATCTTAGGTTGTTGTGGTTTTCTTAGATCCGTTTCTCTGAGTTTGTTAATTAGTCCCTTCTCCCATGGTTTAGTTTTGTATTAGTTTCACCTGTCCTTCTGCCTCCCTGCTTGCCATGTCACACCTGTCCCTAGTTCTATTGATTAACTGTCTTTTGTTCCACATTGATGTCCCTCTGTATATTAGTTGGTCTGTTTTCCTTGTTCCTTGCTGGTTTGTTTCGTCAATTTCTTCAATTGTTTTCTCGTTACTCTGTCATACCTGGACTCCTGAACTCTCTGATACAACCTGCCTGCCTCCCTTCTGTAAGCCGGAGTTTGACTTTAATAAATCTTCGTTCCACTCATCATGCCGTCTCCTCGCCTGTCTCTGCTCTTTGGTCCACTTTGGTTCTCATCTCCACCATAAGCACCTTGTAAGTTGAAGGGCTTATAAATCACAGGACTATCTGCTTAACAACATCTTTGTCATTACTTGCAAATACATGAAAATATCCACAGAAATTGTCAACCACAAGCTTGTTTACAAGGAAGCAGATAACTGTCAACAATATTTTTTTCTATTCTGCAAACACACAGGCATTTTATGTTCAATCTCACTGCAAATTATTGTCCCACTGATTGTAACACAGTTAGTTGCATGGATGTCTTGTGATATAGACTCAACATGCAAAGCTCAAGCCAACAGTTCATCATAGTCCTCATTGTTCACATAAATAGATTTCATTGGTCCAGACTCCAGACATTTGATGTTTTTTGCAAGAGATTTTGTGATGTTTCTGAAGTTTTTAAGAGTATTTTTAAAAATCTTGTGTTTTGCCTCAAATCTCATGCTCCACATATGTATTAGTGGTCCAATTTTTCAGATACAAGATGGATAGTGTAACATGAAGTGATGTTTTGGGATCAGGTTTTTATCGGAATACAGCTCTTTGAACAACTCTTTTGAACAACTCATGAACAACTCCATTGTCAAATGCTTAAGAAGTACAGTCATGCCAAATGTAACAGATGGAGAAAAAATAATGTTCCTTATCTGCAGTAAAAGCAGCAGCAAAAACCAGATTTGATTTCCTTCTGGCACAATGTCACCAAAAAGTAGGGGAATGTTCCTTACAAGACAAAGAGTCTGAATGGAATTGAGCCCTATATTATTGCCACTACTGTCCAAGTTAATCCTTGTAGGTCAGTTTTTATGCTCCACATACCCATAGTCAAAGGCATAAATTAAAAATATTATCTGAGAGATATTCCAACAGTAATATTAGCTCATACTGAGCCACACCTTCAGGAATGTCATGCGTAATGTCCAAAGAAAATGATGACAAACATGAAAGAATGGTAGGCCGTTAAGAGTCAAGTTCTTTTTAAAACCCAATACAGATAAATTATGCGGGTCTGACTCCAACTCATTGCAGTGCATTTCAAAAAGTTCCTTTCCACGCAAGATTATCTTGGAGTCATCCTCATTGTAAACATTCTGGGCATCATCGTATTTCTATCAAACATAAATGACAAAAATGATGTCCACTAAAAGATTCTGTAAGTCCCAGAATTCTGTGCATCCCTAAGTTGTCCCCAGTTACCTGACATATAGTGCCAAGCACTTTTTCAGCAGAAAATGGCAAATCAAGGTCACAACTCTCAAGTGTATTGATGTCCTTAATCAGTGACTCTAGAATAGGATCAAAGCCATATTTTTTTAAAATCTTCATTGTGAAACAATACAAAATTGGTATGCAACTATTTTGCTAGAAGTGGGTGGTGTAAATAATTTTTTACAAATATCAGAAATGTCCTATCTATTTTGTTAAATATCTGTGATGCATGATCTTTTTAACTGAAGTCCCAAGACCAAGATCAATAAAATTGGTGTGTTTTCTGGAGGTTATGTTTTTAACTTATATAGCCCTTTGGAGAAAAGGGATTCTTTAGTGAATGGAAGAGTTTTATGATTCCCAGGGCGTACTTCTCCTTGTGTTTACGGGAAGGCATCCTTCTTTAGAAATAATTTTCCAAATCAGCTAATACCGCATCAAACCACAATAGATTTTATCTAATGATACTGCTCATATAAACAGGTAAAGACCATATTCTTAAAATACAGAAACATACAACTGAAAAATGCCCCAAATGCTATGTTAATTCAATGTATACTGAAAATTCATTATAATCCTTATATAATGTTTACAATCTAACAATTCACTTAACACTCACTCATGGCTGTCAGTCATATGGCTAGCCAATATGTTGACAAGCTTTCTCCGGGTGCGGTGAGTGAGTGACTTTTCTGCCTTGTACTCTTCAATGACATCCTCACTCCCAGGTTTGTAAAGCAAGGCATTTTTTACCATCTGTTTAAGTAAGAGAAAAGGCCGTTTTCAGTGTACAAATCAGTCTTTCTGGATAAAATAATTAGCAATATACCACAAGATTAAACGTTAAAAATCACTAGTTCAGAAGGGTTTCTCACACACAAAAATGGATCAGCAATTTTGGCCCAAAAAAAAAATCTAACCGATTGTTTAACCGGTTATGTGTCGTTTCTTATCTGCCTTACATTACCAAGTACAAAGCTATTGGCCGAACCCAATTATTCTAAATGTCACACAAACAAACTGACATACAAACTCATTTACTATGATACTTTATAATGGTCATCAATGTCAATTACATATGCTTCCCTTTAGTACCTCTTTTGCAGCCTCTGACTCAGAAACCTCTGTGGTAGGCCTGGGTATGACTTCATAGCTGGATGTACTTCTGCCAATAGGAGTCCCATAATCTATTCGACTAGAGGGGTCATTGTCACTGGAAGAAAGTGATGTGTTGGTATCCAAGAGGGAGGATAATGTTGAATGATCTAAAGGAGAGACGTCTTAAAACAAAAAATAAACCAAACATAACTGACATGCCTGAAAATGTAGCATTTGCCTGGGGGCCCAGACACTGGTTAAAAAAATAAATCCTGATCCCACATTTTCTGTATTTGCAATAAGATACAGATCTTTCTTTGAGATATAATTGTTGATACTTTGTTATTGTAGTCAAGGCAGATACATGATATTTCAACTGATATTTGTGAAGCAGAAAAACCCTGAACATTGATTACATCTGATTTTATAATGAGACAAACAGGGGTTGGACAATGAAACTGAAACACCTGTCATTTTAGTGTGGGAGGTTTCATGGCTAAATTGGACCAGCCTGGTAGCCAGTCTTCATTGATTGCACATTGCACCAGTAAGAGCAGAGTGTGAAGGTTCAAATAGCAGGGTAAGAGCACAGTTTTGTTCAAAATATTGAAATGCACACAACATTATGGGTGACATACCAGAGTTCAAAAGAGGACAAATTGTTGGTGCACGTCTTGCTGGCGCATCTGTGACCAAGACAGCAAGTCTTTGTGATGTATCAAGAGCCACGGTATCCAGGGTAATGTCAGCATATCACCAAGAAGGACGAACCACATCCAACAGGATTAACTGTGGACGCAAGATGAAGCTGTCTGAAAGGGATGTTCGGGTGCTAACCCGGATTGTATTCAAAAAACATAAAACCACGGCTGCCCAAATCACGGCAGAATTAAATGTGCACCTCAACTCTCCTGTTTCCACCAGAACTGTGCGTCGGGAGCTCCACAGGGTCAATATACACGGCCGGGCTGCTATAGCCAAACCTTTGGTCACTCATGCCAATCCCAAACGTCGGTTTCAATGGTGCAAGGAGCGCAAATCTTGGGCTGTGGACAATGTGAAACATGTATTGTTCTCTGATGAGTCCACCTTTACTGTTTCCCCACATCCGGGAGAGTTACGGTGTGGAGAAGCCCCAAAGAAGCGTACCACCCACACTGTTGCATGCCCAGAGTGAAGCATGGGGGTGGATCAGTGATGGTTTGGGCTGCCATATCATGGCATTCCCTTGGCCTAATACTTGTGCTAGATGGGCGCGTCACTGCCAAGGACTACCGAACCATTCTTGAGGACCATGTGCATCCAATGGTTCAAACATTGTATCCTGAAGGCGGTGCCGTGTATCAGGATGACAATGCACCAATACAGCAAGACTGGTGAAAGACTGGTTTGATGAACATGAAAGTGAAGTTGAACATCTCCCACGGCCTGCAAAGTCACCAGACCTAAATATTATTGAGCCACTTTTTGGGGTGTTTTGGAGGAGTGAGTCAGGAAACGTTTTCCTTCACCAGTATCACGTAGTGACCTGGCCACTATCCTGCAAGAAGAATGGCTTAAAATCCCTCTGACCACTGTGCAGGACTTGTATATGTTATTCCCAAGACGAATTGACACTGTATCACTCTGTGTGAGCGAAAAAACCCACGGACGGAAAGTAAATTATATTGTGGGAAAAATTCTCACACGGCCCCTCCGCCCAAGGCGACCACCAACCATGGTAGAGTACATTAATAATAAAACAATGTAATAAATCAAGGAAAACAAAATGTAATAAAAGTAAAAGAATTAAAACAATCCTTGTTCATGTCATCATTGTACTTTTCCTCATTTCACTTAAATAGCAATTTCTTTCGATTTTCTGCTATAAGGTTATTTTATGAAGTACAATTATGAGTACACTCAGGCATTGAAGATATATTCATTTACAACATGTTATCATAGTCATCTGTTTTTATTTTGTGCTTTAGCAGTTTCATACACATAACGATACCAATAGTTCTGCAGAAACAGATGTCTTCCTCCTTTCTTTAGGGGTCTGAGATGAGAGCCGTCCGGTGTCCATCTCTTCTCATGTGATGTCGTATCCTGTGGATCCTGCCTTAAACAGAGAAAGAGTCCTGCTACCAGAATTAGGCTTATCAATCCTTCCCACATGTTACAAAAAGCATTGCTAAGTTTGGCAAAGGTCAGTTGTTTTCTTCACCAGTTTGAGATGCTGAGCCCTATGGGTCACCAGCCCCTTTGTAGCCGGTCTTCCCCTGTTACCCCGTCTGTTGGTTTGGCTCCTGTAACGGTAATATTGGCTTACAGTGGCTCTTGTGGATCCAGGATGGTCTCTCTGCGATTTTTAGAGGTGTCGGTATGGTCAGGAGAACCCGGTATGGCCCTTTCCAGCAGGAGGCGCTACAGTCCTTTTTATGGAGTGTCTTAATCAGGACCAGGTCTCAAGGCTTCAGGTTGTTCTGTGGAATAGGAGCAGAGTTTACTAGCAGACTACTGGCAGGACTACTGTACTTCCTTTGTTTGTAACATTTTATTCATCCATTCAGCTAATGATGTTTCCTGCTGTGCTTTTCCTATGTCATCCATTTCTGATGGCAATGGAAAAGGTCTTCCGTACACTATTTCAAATGGAGTGAGACCAGTTTGATTTGGAGTTATTCTCATCCATAGTTTAACCAGAGATAGGCATTCGGGGCACGGCCGCCCTGTTTCTGCCATCGTTTCCTTAATCTATTTTTTATTGTTCCATTTGTTCGTTTAACCAACCCAGCAGAACTGTGCTCTAATGCTTTAGAGCACAGTTCTATTACATTATTTACAAAATGAGTCCCATTATCTTATGTTATGATTTGTGGGATACCATATGTGGGGAAAAAATGTGTCACTAAACTCTTTGCCACTGTGAGTGCATCACAGTGCTTTGCAGGGTATATTTCAACCCACTTTGAAAATGCATCTATGACCACTAAACAATATTTCTTCCCCCCTGACCATGATAACTCTATGAAATCCATGTGTATCGTGTGAAAGGGATGAGTTGCTGCTGGGAACTGGCCTCTTTTGGGTCTCATGTTTCCCTGCGGATTATGTTTGCAGCAGATAATACATGATCTACAAAAGTTTTTTGCATAGTCAGAAAAATTTATGGTGCGGATATGTAGATTTACTAAGTGTATCATACCCCCTTTTGACACATGGGAAATTCCGTGTGTCACATGGGCCGCCGTCCTGTATAAATTCTTTGGTAATATTGGTTTATTTTCCAAATGATAAATGTTTTTTATGGCCCCTCTATTCAGCCAGGATTTAACTTCTGCAGCTGGTGCAGATTGTTATGAATTTTTCAGCACACCTGTATCTATAAATAGGAGATCTGACATTTTCAGTGTGAGGGGAAGCTTCGAAGCTATTTTAGCAGAAATGTCAGCGAAAGTGTTCCCCTTCTTTGCTGGTAGCTGGATAGCTAGCATCAATCGTTTTAACAGATTAAAATTTTGGCAAAATGGTGAACAGAACTGAATACATATTGGCTGTCTGTGCAGATGGTTAGCATTTTTCCTTCATGTAATTCACAGGCTCTGATGACAGCATACAGCTCTGCAGTCTGTGCTGAACATGTATGGGGCAGGGCCTGTGATTCTATAATTTTAGTTTCAGTGGTTACTGCATAACCAACTCTATTTTTTCCATATTCATCTTTTGATGCTGATCCGTCCACAAAGATTATTTGTGAGTTTTGCAGAGGGGTCTGAGAGATGTCTTGCCTGGGTTTTGTGTCTTCCTCAACCTTTGTTTTGCAAGAATGTGGTTTCCCATCTTCTGCTGTTGGAATTAACGTGCTAGGGTTCAGTGGACCACATCTTTGCAAAGTTATATTTGGTTGTGAGAGTAGCAATGAGGTCAATGCGATATGCCTTGCATGTGTCAAGAAAGGAAGTGAGGTTTGTAGCAATACAAGTGACACTGAATGAGGAACTTTCAGTGTGAGTGGGTGGCACAGCACAATTTCAGCTGTCTGCTTCACAGCTTCTGCCGCCCCTGTGCAAGCCGGTAGACAAGCTGGAAATCCTGCTGCCACTGGGTCCAGTTTTTTAGAATAAAATGCTAAAGGTCTGTCTTTGGAGCCAAATGGCTGGATTAATACAGCTTCCACATAACCCTTACATGCATCTACACAAAGTGTGAAAGGCTGGCTATAATCTGGCAGACCTAAGGTGACTGTTGTTTGAAGCAGATTTTTTTAGCTCTGTGAATGCCGCTTCTCCCTCCTTTGTCCATGTGATTTTGTCTTTTATTGTCATGTCTTTGCCATAGATCATATATTGCAAGGGTTGTACAATGGCTGCATAGTCTGGTAGCCATTCTCTGCAAAAGTTGCACAGTCCCAGAAAGGACAACATTGCTGTTTAGTCAGGGTTTTGGGGCTTCCTGTATGGCTGTTTTTCTGCTGCTTAGGAGGGAGCGGCCATGTTGTGATAGCATATGTCCCAAATAAATCACTTTCTCCTTACAAAACTGCAATTTATCCCTAGAGGCTTTGTGTCCTGTCTGGTGGAGATGTTTTAGAACTGTTATGGTAGCTTCCTCACAGTGTTGTTGAGTGTCTGAAGCTATAAGAATATCATCTACATACAACAGGACTTGGCTATGTTCAGGCACCTCACAGGTGCTCATGGAATATCTTAATGCTTGCGTATATACTGTATGTGTGGGCTTTCACTGAACCCTTGTGGTAATCTGGTGTAAGTATATTTTTCCCTTTAAACTGAAAACCAAATAAATGCTGTGACTTTTCATGCAATGGTACTGTAAAGAAAGCATTGCTAAGATCTACCACTGTGAAATATTTTTTATCTGGAGTTAATGAATGCAGTAATGTATGTGGATTTGGAATGTCAGGAGCAGCATGCTCCACTATTTCATTTATTGGTCTGAGGTCCTGGACCATTCTCCACTTTCCTGTGCTGGCTTTCTGCACAGGAAAGATAGGTGTGTTGCATGTAGCATCAGGTGCCTCCCTTAATATTCCTGATTTCGGCATGTCCTGTATTACTGACTTAATACCTTCTTCAGCTTCTGGCTTCAAGGGGTATTGGCGAACTAGTGGTCGTTTTTCGGATATTAATTTAACCTTATATTGTGAAAATCCCTTTATAAGTCCTACATCAGTCGGTGATTGGGACCACAGTTCAGGTGGGGCAGCAGCTAGGGCAGGGTGTCTGTTGCTCTCTTTGCTTTCAGCTAGGCCCTGTATTTGTCACTTTGCCTCATCTAAATGTGTCTTTGGATGGACTTTGACTGTCCACCCTAAAGTGAGTTTCCAGATTCCTGCGTTAGGATCTACTTACCAGTCAGAGCTTGTTGATGTCTCATATCTTCCTCTTTCAGCACGCTGTATAAAGTTTTCTGATTCTTTCCACTTGCCCCCCACGGGTTTAGTTAATAATAGATGAGGTGTACTGCCTTTAAACTGTTGGAGCTGTTTTCCTTACAGTATAATTGAGGTGGAGGATTTCCCTGTTTTGGGGTCAACATACAGGTGGTGTATGGTAACAGTCTGATTATTTTCTCTGTGAAAAATAGTGTCATACTGATAATCTGGCCCTGGAGTACCTTTATATCTCATGGTTAGATGGAGTTCAGTATCTGGCATGTACTGTGCCCCCCCAGAAATTAGGAGACCAGGACTCACTAGAAGAGCTCTGTTCTTCTGTTGTAAAAGGTTTGCTTATTTTTCTTGCTTTCTTATAGGAGTTTTAGGAACTGCTACAGCTCCTTCCATCTCTCTTCCAATTTTCTGTCCTGCAGCTGCCTGCATGGCAGGGGGCTGCGCTCCTCGCTGTCAGGGTGCGACCACTGTTTCCTCATGTGGGCGCACCAAGACCGCAGCTGTCAGCTTCTCCTTTCGCTTCTCCTTCTTATCTTTCCTCTGCATGTCTCTTAACCTACTTTGTTACAGCCATTTGTCTGAGAATTTATACTTGACCTGTCTCTGTTCCTTTTTAGTTGGTTTCTTGGTTTTCATTATTTCTAATTTTAAATCTCCTTGTAATTTTAAGATACCCTTAGTATCTAGTTTACCCAAGAAACCATGTTTTTTATTCCTTCTATGACAGATCATACCTGCTCCTTCTACAGTTCTCCATAAACTTTACATCCCCTTCTAAACTAATTTGTCTACTTTGTTGTTTCCCCATGATGTTTAATTTTAGTTCACAATACTATAAATGTCCCACATAGAAGTTCACTGGCATGAGATTCAAGGAGAAGACATTAACACGCCCTTCTACTGCGACGAATCCGCAGCGGTGTTAATTTTCTGGGATTAAACCCGACCTTTATCTCCAAGAATCACCGATACGTCTTTCCGATCTGGGCAAAAGAAAACACAGGACCAGCAGAATCTTGCTATGATTCTTCAAAATGCTTGGACCTCCAAACACACACAACAGCACTCACACAGTTAGTATTTTACGGCGGGATCCTACCTAATTTATCGCTATTCCCTTCCGGACGGAATAATACCTATCCAATTGCTGTCTCCTTACGGCGAGACACTACCAATGACTTATTATAGCCGTTCTTTAATGTTAAACACGAAACGTCTCACCTCTGAGCCGACTTCTAGGTGACTCTGAATCCCCAGACTCACCCGGCGTCGAGCGAAGCGATAAGCCACTGGTCAGATGCGAAGTTACACACCGGGGCTTTCAGCCACCAGGCCTATGTGTGACTGCGCGGAGGCGCTTCGTCGGCGGTCCCCAGGGATCCTTAGGTCACTGTAAAGAAAAAAAAAATCAGTTTAGTTATTAAAATTATCCGGTTCGAAGGACCAAGTTAATGTTAGGTATTAATTAGTCAACTCAGAGGAATGACACAGAGTCTATATTTTTCTTGCGCAAGAGGTAGCTCACACTGCAGTGCAAATCTACAAAGTGTTGGCACTCTCTCTCTTTATTTATATATGTGGTTCACGCACACAATTCAACAGACAGTTCAGGCATTTAGGGGGTGTATGTGTGTCTGTGTGTGTGTGGGGTCAGAAGGGTTAGGGTGCATGTGTTTTGCTTTTAAACAGAGAGGGAGTGGGGACTGGTACAAGCAGCCCCCAGATGTTGCTGATAGTAGCATAACTCACTCTCTCCCCCATCCCCCTTTCTGTGGCATGTGGGAAGGAAGAGCACTTTGTACAGACAGAGTGATAAACAATACAAAAGTTTTCAAACCCTAACACCCATACACGATTGATTTCGTACTCGTACTCGTCGTCTTCCGCTTTATCCGAGACCAGGTCGCGGGGGCAGCAGACTCAGCAGACACGCCCAGACGTCCCTCCGGGGGGAGCCCAAGGCATTTCCAGGCCACCCGAAAGACATAGTCCCTCCAGCGTGTCCTGGGCCATCCCCTGGGCCTCCTCCCAGTGGGACGTGCCTGAAACACCTCCCGAGGAAGGCGTCCAGGAGGCATCCGATATAGATGCCCGAGCCACCTCTAAGGGAGTGCCCGGGCACCCTACGGAGGAAGCTCATTTCAGCCGCTTGTATCCGGGATCTCGTTCTTTCGGTCATGACCCAAAGTTCATGGCCATAGGTGAGGGTAGGAATGTAGACCGACCGGTAAATCAAGAGCTTCGCTTTTCGGCTCAGCTCTCTCTTCACTACAACGGACCGCCACAGTGCCCCCATTACTGCAGCAGCCGCACCGTTTCATCTCCCGCTCCATTCTTCCCTCACTCGTGAAAAAGACCCCGAGGTACTTGAACTCCCCTCCAACCTGAAGAGGACTAGCCACCCTTTTCCGGTCAAGAACCATGGCCTCGGACTTGGAGGAGCTGATCTTCATCCCAGCCGCTTCAAACTCGGCTGTGATCCGCCCCAGCGCATGCTGTAGGTCTTGGCTAGAGGGGGCCAGCAGGACCACGTCATCTGCAAAAAGAAGAGATGAAATCCATTGGTCCCCAAACCAGACCCCCTCCGGCCCTTGCCTGCGCCTAGAAATCCTGTCCATAAAAGTTATGAACAGGACCAGTGAAAAAGGGCAGCCCTTCCAGAGTCCAACATGCACCGGGAACAGGTCCGACTTAATGCCGGCAATGCGGACCAAACTCCTGCTCAGCTTGTACAGGGCACCACGAGGGACATGATTGATTTGGCCAATTCTAATATCAAAGTAACTTACTCCTCACTTAGTAAGTTACTTTTCGCTGTTGGTGACAACCAAAATCTGATTTTTTTTTTATTGATTTATAGATAACAGAAATGTACCTACCAGCATCAGAAATTCTGTCACGTACTGTCAGGCATAAATCCAGACCGGCTTCTATCAGTTCAGAAAAGATGTCTTCCTCAACTACTGTGTTGGTTTCATCAAAAGCATTTGACTGGAAGACAATTACGAAAATGGAAAAATAAATAAATAAATAAAATGCACAAAGCTGATCTTAAGGTGCAGTAAGTTCTGAATATAAATTTTTTCAGAGCTCTACATTTTAAATTAGGTCATTAACAACACCAGTAATGCAATACAAATACAATAAGGATTTTTTTTGGCCAATTAATACTCACTGTGTAACAAGGGGAAGGACCAGCTGGAGGCGGCAATGCGCAACCTTAGGTTTTTGCCAACCACCAATAAACCCAAGAAGAAGAAGAGCCACGTAAAGAGGATGAGAACTGCGAGGAGGAGATGCAGAGGATTACAGCGTAGAGGATCACTGAACAACCTGTTTGACTCCAAGATTACAAACCAGAGAAACTACATCCAAAGTAAGTTTAATGGTGGTTTCCTAATAAGGATATGTTTAAAATAACTTCTGTGTTCACATAGGAAATCATTTTTGGTAGTTCAGCAACAACTACAAGTCACGAGCATTAAGCTAATGTTACCCGGCGTCTATAGACAGCACTCCACATTTATATCTTGATTTATTATGGGTTGTCGCACATAAATGTGTTTCCCTAATGATGTAAAAGCAATGAAACTAGCAATCAGCCTGCTAGCGGATTGTTGCTCTGATGGTTAGGTGAAATGTGACGGGATTATGCTACCCTGTCAAGAAGCTGATAAGTTTTGTTCAAAGTCTCAGACCCTTCTAGGTATTCCATGCAAATAAACTTTACTTACTAACAGTTTGAGTACTCTATTTACAGCTACAGTCTATTTGCCATGACTTTTTTGAGATAATAAGAGGGGAATTGATAACATTGTGTAAGTAGTGTTTGGAGGGACATGACTGATATCACCCCATGGTATGTTATCACGACTTCGTACAGTGATCACCATCCTGTAGAAGTAAATATATTAGGTTCTTACATTGTTTAAGCCAAAAAATTCACACAAGTTCTTTGCCATCTTCTTCTTTCACGAACCAGTGTAAGTGAAAAGGCGTACAAACCCGATGTTGTGATCAACTCCACCTGGAGTGAATTTAGCTCAGTCACAGGTGTTAACATTTAAATCAGTTGATTGACAACGCTTGCAGAGCTTTTTGATCACAAAAAGTGTTAAAACTCCAAAATCAACACCCGCTCAAAATTAACACTAAAAAAACAACACTACAGATTTTGCTATGTACACACTGTTCAGTAAGCTTTATCAACCAGATCTAAAAGAAATCCTTCACACATAAATTTCTTACATTTAACCAAAAACGGATATGTCAGATTTTCCAGAGACGACAGTGATGTCACTTTTTGGTTTTTTTTTCTTATTTCCCAAGCTGATGTGACTGTTAAGAAAATAAAATGTTGGTGTGCTGCTTCTACTGTGACCAACTGTCTGTGCTGTCTTTTATACTCTAGACTGTTGGATAGTTTGAATTAATTGGATCCTATGTACCTGACTTGAAATCTGTATGACTGATTAAATTGACTTTGTAAAGTGCCTAGAGACGACAGGTGTTGTAAAATGGCGCTGTATAAATAAAACTGAATTGAATTGCTTAAATATTTCAATTAGACAGCTGAAGCTGAGCATTTGGTAACAAAGAAAACATAGAAGCAGACTGCAACTCGAATTTTACTGAAGTTTTCTGAAAAGCAGACAGAACCACTACAATAAAGGAGCTGATGTCATGCCGTCCGCGCCTGTGCTTGTGTTTTTGTTCATTTCCTGGTCTGGCCTCTGTTTAATTGTCTCACCTTCTCTGTATTTTTCCTGCTTGTCTTATGCCCCTGTTCATTGGGTCTCCCTGCTCTCCCAGTTTGTATTTAAAGTCCCCGCTGCAGACCTCCATTCCGGGCTGCGTTTTGGGTGGGCTGCGGGGACGCACCGCAACTAGTCGACTGCCCTAGTCTGGAACACGTTCCAGACTGGGACCTTAGAGGATCCTCTGCTTAGAGGACCCTCATCCTAGTTCTCAACCCTGAAATCTGGGTCTGTATGGGATGACCCATCCACCTTAACTGCGACTGTACGGGACGATCACTGGTCGCCTGCCTGGATTGTGGACCTTTTGGTGTTCATGTTTTATTGGCCTGTGTTAGGTACATTTTATACTTAATTTTTCAATACAACAAAATACATTTTTCGAAGCAAATGAATTTAGTTCAAACCATAAATTTTGTTTCAATTTAGTGAAATAAATTTTCAAACCAATGCATTTAATTTTAAATTATGCGAATACAGACTCAGTTTGAGCAATTCAAATTCAGTTTCTGATGGCACATGTTTCTACCCATAGATATGTGGTAAAAATGTACCTTTGTGAGAAAAAAACAACACAATATCCAAAATATCCAAGGCTTCTGAAAGCACTAACAACAGAATTCACAGAGTAAACAGTTAAAATTCATAACATTGAAAATGGTACAGAAAATTAGCTTCCACTAATTTCAGTCAAGTGGTGTTAAGTTATTGGAATATTGAGGCATATGTGCATGTGTGTATGTAACTGTTTGTGAGTGTGTGTATTTCATCTCCCTCCAACAGCACTGACTCTAATTGCACCCAAATTACTGGAGCTCAAGCCAATGGAGATGCTACAGGGCACCAAAACTCAGCCTCCGTCATCTCGTTCATTTGTCAACGTGCGTGAGAGTTCAAGGCAAAGCTGTGAGCTCATCTGAGCATGCTCTATTATCTCATCTGTTTCAAGTGTCCCTTTGAGTGGGTTTCACTCTTCATGCCACCCGCTCATTTTGCCATGCATTATGCACTGTTCCACTACATATATTTATTTATTACTGTGCCTTTCAAGATCAAAACGAATGGCAAATAGGCTTCAGCAAGATTAATATTGCAGCAGAAGTGGGAGCCAGCTAAAGTTGTCTACCACGAAGTGTGTCTGAATGAAAGCGATTGTATCAAAGAAGATTTTGTAACTGCTTGTCAGAGGCTCCACAGGTTATAGTTACTGAGGTCAAGGAAGCAGACAAGGACAGGAAGAAGAAAGCAGCTTGGAATTTATTAGAAGTCCACTTTTTTTAGTTTTATCTAACTTTCATAGTTCGCCCTGTTAGTTTTCTTCTCTTCTTTCCTTACACCTTCAAGTCAAGCGACATGTGGCAACCCTTATGATTTTGCCATACAGTGGATAAAATAATTATTTGATCTCCTGCTGATTTTGTAGGTTCTGTGTCTTACAAAGTAAAAAGAACGGCCTCTTTTTTGTGATGGAGAGACAGAGCATCAACTGCAAGTCCAGAAAAATTACATAAAAGTAAAAAATGAATTTGTATGTCTGGTAAAAGAAGTGTTTAATTCCCCAAGCATGTTTGTTGAAAAAAATCATTAGCAGCCACACCAGTAAACGTCTTCCAGTTGGTCATCAGATTTTCACACATCTCAGCAGATATTTTGACCTAATCTGCTTTAACACTAGGACTCCCAGAATTCTAACACTACTAGAACTCCCAAGCCCGTCAATTTGACGGCGAGCGATGCGAGGTCGGTGATGATGTCATCGCATTACATTGGTCAGAATGCTAAAGGTTTTCTTGCACGCTATAAAATTATGATTTTGACAAGAATTAATAATAGTATTTCATCAAAACCTCTTATGTTTTATTATTATTCAGAAATCATACCGAGTAGCGGGTACATTTAAAAAAAAAAAGCTTTACTAATCTGACCAAAAGCTGGATAGCTCCATGTTATTGAACCTGCTCTGATTGTGGCACTGTTGCTATATAAAAAGTATATAGATTATTAGTTTACTAATCTGTAACCTATAGCCTAAAATGATAAAATCGTTACATAGGCTAGTCTTTTACTACCTTGAAATAATGCACTGCGACCTCCTGCTAGATGGGATGACTCGTGTTTTTTTAGCCGGGGGAGGCTCACTCTCGGACCCACCGTCCCTGGAACTGACTGACCAAGAGCCATCAGAATCCCTCTTGACCCCAGAATCACGATCATCTCATTTTTGAAGCATTTCCAATGGCTCTTGAGCAGAAAATATCCTTCTAGAAGCCATTTGTAGGATCAGTGGCGGATGCTGGTCTTTTAAGGAAGCTCAATTTCAAGATCACTGATTCGCTGATTTCGCTGTCAATCAAAAAGGGATTCAGCCTCAGACAGATCATCCAATCATCATGCAGAAGCTGAGCATCTGGGGCCAGACCCCCAGAGACGTTGAGCGTCCGATGGGCGGGACAAAGCCCAGCATTTTTGCTTCATTATTGAACTCACTGTTTAAAGCACTGGGAAGCAGCGGGAATGAGTGAGAGGAAAGCCGCGTCATTACCAGTGATAAGAAGCTGATTCTGAACAAAAGTTAAGCGTGTTGTAGCGCATTTAGTCAATGACATGTACACACAACAGTATATATTTGATCACTTATTTTTTGACATTTTAGGGGAAGCTGAGCTTCCCTTGCAGTCTTAGAGCAATCGCCACTGTGTAGGATGCCAAAAATCTCCTTTTCAGACTGCGTTCTAGAGTAGCGGTTGCTAGGCAATGTTTGTGCGTATACTCAGCCGCGGGAAAAAAAAATCAAATGTAAATAATAGGCTGTCAAAATAGCGGCTGTGGTAGTTAGAGTTAAAAATACTTATTCTTTTATTTACTTTGTTATTTTTTTTTTAAACAGACATAGGAATACACAAGATACAGGTTTAGAAAAAGTCAGGATGCCAGGAAGATAAGAGTTTTAATAAACCAAAGTTATGGCATGTCAAACTTTCAAAACCGTCAAATTGACGGCCCTGGGAGTTCTAGTGTTAACGAAACTCTCTGGTTCCCTCATGTTTTTTTTGCCTGCTACTTCACGGATTTTCTCTGAAGATCTGAGGTCCTGTGACTGATTAGGCCACTCTGGGTTCCTTCTCTTCTTCTTCTTCTTTAGCCATTTCTTTGCTGCTTTGGCGTCTTGTGTTATTGTCATGCTAAATGATCTATTCAGGTCCTATTTTCAGTGACCTGGCAGAGGGATGAAGAACTTTTCCTAGATTTTATGGTACATCTACAGGGGTTGGACAATGAAACTGAAACACCTGTCATTTTAGTGTGGGAGGTTTCATGGCTAAATTGGACCAGCCTGGTAGCCAGTCTTCATTGATTGCACATTGCAACAGTAAGAGCAGAGTGTGAAGGTTCAATTAGCAGGGTAAGAGCACAGTTTTGCTCAAAATATTGAAATGCACACAACATTATGGGTGACATACCAGAGTTCAAAAGAGGACAAATTGTTGGTGCACGTCTTGCTGGCGCATCTGTGACCAAGACAGCAAGTATTTGTGATGTATCAAGAGCCACGGTATACAGGGTAATGTCAGCATACCACCAAGAAGGACGAACCACATCCAACAGGATTAACTGTGGACGCAAGATGAAGCTGTCTGAAAGGGATGTTCGGGTGCTAACCCGGATTGTATTCAAAAAACATAAAACCACGGCTGCCCAAATCATGGCAGAATTAAATGTGCACCTCAACTCTCCTGATTCCACCAGAACTGTCCGTCGGGAGCTCCACAGGGTCAATATACACGGCCGGGCTGCTATAACCAAACCTTTGGTCACTCATGCCAATGCCAAACGTCGGTTTCAATGGTGCAAGGAGCGCAAATCTTGGGCTGTGGACAATGTGAAACATGTATTGTTCTCTGATGAGTCCACCTTTACTGCTTTCCCCACATCCGTGAGAGCTACGGTGTGGAGAAGCCCCAAAGAAGTGTACCACCCAGACTGTTGCATGCCCAGAGTGAAGCATGAGGGTGGATCAGTGATGGTTTGGGCTGCCATATCATGGCATTTCCTTGGCCCAATACTTGTGCTAGATGGGCGCGTCACTGCCAAGGACTACCGAACCATTCTTGCGGACCATGTGCATCCAATGGTTCAAACATTGTATCCTGAAGGCGGTGCCGTGTATCAGGATGGCAATGCACCAATACACACAGCAAGACTGGTGAAAGATTGGTTTGTTGAACATGAAAGTGAAGTTGAACATCTCCCATGGCCTGCACAGTCACCAGATCTAAATATTATTGAGCCACTTTGGGGTGTTTTGGAGGAGCGAGTCAGGACACGTTTTCCTCCACCAGTACCACGTAGTGACCTGGCCACTATCCTGCAAGAAGAATGGCTTAAAATCCCTCTGACCACTGTGCAGGACTTGTATATGTCATTCCTAAGACGAACTCGCGCTGTATTGGCCGCAAAAGGAGGCCCTACACCATACTAATAAATTATTGTGGTCTAAAACCAGGTGTTTCAGTTTCATTGTCCAACCCCTGTATTTGCCCCTCAATTCAGGGCCATGTACCCCTAGCAGAATAACAACCCCAAAGCATAATTTTTCCACCACCATGCTTAACTGCTGAGATGATGACCACTGCACTTTGTTCAAGCAAGTCTTCTCTCAAACATTTGGATGTTCACTGGCACACCTAAGATGGGCCTGGACTAATTTTACTTTGATTCATTTTTATGTGTCAATTTCAGGTGGGAATTCAATGCCAGCAGCCCTATTAGATATATTTGTTGTGTTCAATACCTATTTACTTATTTCCATTTGGCAAAATTATCACACCTCATAGGATACCTTTTCACTCCACATTTTTTCATAAATCCTGATTAATCTAATTAGTTGTGACTATGACCAGGCATTAAAGACTTTTTATTTTCTGCTTTTAAAATTCAGACACGATAGAGGCTGTCGTCTTTAGATCAGTACCTCTAAAAAAAACTGCTAAGTCAGACACCTACTCTGGATAGCATTAAACTTGGTGTCATCTTTGACCAGAAAATATCAGTTAAAACCCCTCTTAAAGACGTTTACGACTTCCTTCTTTCCCCTTTATAAAAATGTTAAAATACGAAATATTCTAGATATCAGAGTGATGCAGAAATAGTCCGTTTGTTTAAAAAGTGTGACAATATTGCTTCTATTTTAGCTTTACATCATTGGCTCCCTGTTCTCCCATATTAAGATCTGAATAATCAAACCCCATCATGTAGCAGAGATCTGATTGTTCCATATCTTACAAACAGAGCATTTCGCTCTGAGATTCAGGCAGATCAAGACTAGGCCCAAAGCTTACCTTTTTGATTAGGCTTAGTTAGTTACCTGAGGTTAATTGCTGATTTTTACTTTATTTCTTTCTGTATTTTTTCTTCATAGAATTGAAGGCTCCCACAGAGTCAGGCGTACTGTGCGTGTACTGTGAGCAATGCAGACATTGCACGCACTGTCTTTACATGTGGCCCAGTGTCAATAACCTACCGTTCTCTTTCTATAGCTAATCAAAATATTTACTGTGTCAGCTACTGGATCTCCTACACCTATATGAGCTACTGCTGCCACTAACTCTTTTTCTTGAACATATAGGGTATGTCCCAATTCAGGGGCTGGATCCTTCGAAGGACCCGGTCTATGTGGGCTGGGTCCTTTGTCAAGCACTAAAACCACGGAGGCCGGAAGTGAGCAGCTGCGGATTGGGACAGTCTAGCCTCACCGCCGGGAAGGCTGGCGAGGCAAGCCGGCAGTTACTACGGCGGGAGTGGAGAACTCTGAACACGTCGGAGCACGTTTAAAACTAAGCGATGTCTTGATAAATCAAGCAGATATTTCACCTCTACATAGTACATAGAACATTGTAGAAGTTAATTTGTGTCACAGAAAGTGTAATTTCTCACAATTTAATCACAGCTATTGCCGCCATGGCCACCCCTGCTTGACCAATCCGCTTCGACCCTCAATGAATCATGGGAAATGATGGACCACAAAGGACACTCACGACACATCCTTCAAATCGTGCAAAAGAAGGACACATTTATTGGATGCATTTGAAGGAGTCTCGGAAGGATTCATGAATTGGGACAGCCTTTGTCGCCGCGCTGTGACGTAATCGGCCTGCAAATACGGCCTCTGAATTGGGACATACCCATAAAGTACTCCTGGACCAGTGCTCTTGTGTTTTTCTGTCAGCACTGTGTTCTTCAACTCCCATTCGGTTGCATCAGATGACCACTCACATTGTGGAAGATTCTGCTGGAGGCTTTTCTCCTGTTTTGGTGAATTTTCCTTTACAATCATGTCTCACGCATGCTCTGTATAAGGGGTTTGCTGCAAAGTTATTGACTCGATGTAATGGGCTGGGTTACCTTTGATACAAAACCTATTACCAAAGGAAATTATTTCTGACTATAACTAAGATCATGTGTGTTAATGACTTGGAACCTGCCTGTTTGATTGCACTGAATTCAATACATCAGTATATAAATTGGATCAGTTTGTTTTTTTGAAGTACCTTGAGACAAAATTTGTAACTTGGTGCTATATGAATAAACTGAATTGAATCGAAACTATTGAATGTGTGCTACATGGACACTCAACCAATCTCCAGTCAGACAGGCTTTTCGATAGGAATAACGTACTTATTTTACTAAGTAACATGCAAATCAAATTTGAGCTGTTGTGTTCTTGGTTTGGCTGAAATGAAAAAGAAAATCTTATAAAAAGAGAACACCAAGGCCAGAAGTGGGAAAAGCTGGTGTCCTGCATTGTTCAGATGTTTCTTTGCCTGACCGCTCACCCAGAATTGCCCACCTCTGGTCGGAGCTTTCACAGAACCTACTGATCCTGCACATGCCCACTATCAAGTAATAGTGGACATGTGCAGCTTAAGAGATCAGGTCAAAGAGTTTTAGCAAACCAGCAATTCCAACCTTGTTTGTCAATGCTTTGCAAATCACATGTAAAAAGGAATCTAATATTTGAACGTGTTTTTTGTAAGACATTAGGTTTATACAATTTCAGCCTTCATACTTCGCAGTGCTGAAGGTTGACTAAAATGATTTCCTAGATTACATGGTTTTGTTTTATGCACTTTAAAAGGAACTGTTATTTTATAGGCTGTTGGCTCATCATTTTTATTACTACTCTGCTAACTTTCCCTTAGACCTGCTTGGTAGTTTAGGCATTTTCTACCCAACTGACAGGCAAGCAAAACACACTAATAACAGGATTGGTTTAATCCTGTGGCCTGGTTTGAATCATCCAAAAATCAAAATGAGCTGCAACAGATAGTAAGTCTGAGGTATGCAGCATAAACTGCTTAATCTCCACAGTGTACGCCATCCAAATCAGCAACCCAGCAATTGAAATTATAAGGGCCAAGCACAGTTTCAGTCTCTGCTCATGGTCTGCTTTCACTGGGCCTTACACCAGAAAATGTGTAAAATGATAGAAATTATGGAAGAAAAACTCCAACACCACACCTGCGCAGTCTATCAAAATGCCTGTCCTTACTGCCCATACAGTAATTACTGCCACAAAAAAAAACACGTCACTTGTCAAAAAAGCTGTTATGTTTTAATTTGTTAGAAGACCCCAATGCCGGCAGACAGGAGCTGAACTAATACAAAATGAAAGGATTTAATAATTCAAACTGTAACTTCGAATTCCATGTTCAGATACCCCCAAAAAAGACCAATAAGCAAGGGGGAGGAAATGGAAAAGACTACGGAGAACGCCGATGGAGAATGGAGAAACTGACAGGCTTTAAACTACTGGGAGGATTGAAAAATGGCACGAGAACCCAGTGTGACAAATCAAAAGAATGTACAACAGCTGGGGAAAGAATAGGGAACTGAGGGAAGGTGACTAAAAATACAAAGAAATAAACATAGAAGAGACTAAACAGGACATAAAAGGATCTCACTAAATTAATACCTAAAGAATAACTGACACAGTTAAACCAAATGTACAAATAGCAAAACACAAAAAATAATCCGTGAAATGTTGAGCAGTATTATGCTTAAGTTATGTAATATTTAATTAAATACATTTTCATCTGTCAAGTGTTGTCCTGTGAATACCAGCATTACTAAAGAGCAACTCTGCACACATATGGAATAAATTCACAACTTCTTCTTAAAATATAGAAAATTATTAACAGAAACAATTCAATTCCAAGTCAAATAAAATTCAACTACCAAGCAAAATGAAGGAATAAAGAAAACTAATGAACTATGTACAAATAAAGAAAAAGGGAACCAATAAAAATAATGCAATGATATGACAGCCAAATGTGGATATTTATGTTAAAGAACCGAGGTTTATCTTGAGGAAATTTGGAAGTAAGGTCAAATTATTTCTAAAACTAATTAAGGACAACAATTGGCAGAAACCCTTACTATGCATTTAATCTAATTTATAGCATTAGAGAAAAACTTCAAAAAAATCGTGGAGAATCTAGTGTCTCCTTAAATTCTTAAAATGTTGCTAGAGGAAGCATTTCATGACAGAAGTACAGTATCAAAGTCCTATGTCCTTCCTTAGACCAAACATGTTTTCAAAAGAAAAATACTAATTCCCATTTTTAGAGTGAACAGAGCATTTTATGCAAATTTCATTAGACACCATGACTGTAGAACAAACAATAGGAGTGTTTATTCAAATTCCTGGATTTAGTGCTTTATCCACAAGAAAACATTTAAACGTAATTTCTTCAGTACACGGCCAATTTGAAAAATTCCTTAGAAATCCATATTTCATCATAAAATTACCTAAATATTCTCAGAAGACCAGGATTGTAAATATAACATATATAACAGTATAAGTGTTTATTCAAGTGCCTGAATTAACTTTTCAACCAAAAATTCTTAACCTTCATTTCCGTAGTCCTTAGTCAATTTCAAATATTCATTAAAAAAATACATGGTAATTCATATAATTCTCTAAATATTCTTAGATAACCATATCTATATGTGGAATGATATACATTGTTTAGCATGACCCTAAGTTTAATGATTGTTTTAAAAAGAATTGTTAATCATTATTTCAATGATATTAGTAGTGACCAAAATTGAAAACATCACATAAAATCCATAATTCGTCCAAAAAAATCTGTAAATACTCACCAAGAAAATGTTTAATATGACATACATGCCTGAAGTTTTTCAGCCACCACTTTTTGATTTTGTTCATCTAAATTACTTTATAAGCGCCATTATTGATTAGCATATATCTTTATAAATTATTTGTACACAAGTGGGCAGTCCAAACTGAACAATGTTTATTGGGGATTATAGGCATTGTCTGCTTAAGTAGTGTGCAAAATTCCATGGTGTTTGGCTTAACAGAACTGGTGATACAGCTGCTAGCTTTATTACCAAACTTCGTACATTGTTGACGCGCTTTGAAATGGAACTTTAGCTAGAATAGGTACTTTTCAGGATTGTGCACAAAACGCACACTTTAGCCAATCATTACCATATTGATAACATAGTCTCTAGGTGGTATCCTGAAGGAATATACCAAATTTTATGAAAATCCATTTAGCCATTTTGGCAATATAAATTTCTATTCCTTATAGCGCCCCTTAGGCTTTGATCCCTCTGAAAATGAGTACGAAGTTTTTACCGTTTTTGAGTGGACACTCTGGTCCCCCCATCTTTCTTCAGACCTACGACCCATCCTCAAGCCAGTGAAGACAAGAAATCGACGTCAAAGTCATTTCGTTCTTTTTATATTAAATTGTATAGGTGTATTTAGAGGTCTGGGCAGGGTTAGGCATAGTAAAGGTGAATTAGGATCACCATTAGTTAATCCAAGGTATTCTTGCATGCAATATTGATTCAAGTGTTTTATGCTGTTATGCTAACTGTTTTGATTTACTGTTTGTATACTGTGGAAGCGCAACGAGCGGTTGCGCTCAAGTTGGAAGCATTCTTCCTGTTGACTGCCAATCAGCCAGGAGCTAAAGCTGAACTTTGGAGGTTTTTTATTAGTTTTTTTTAGTCTGGACCATGGATCATGGCCTGTCCACTCTATTGCTCGTTCCATCATTTTATTACTCTTGGGGTTTTTCCACCGGGCTCCTGCCTAAGAGTTTTATGATCCTTTGTTCGAGAATTGGGGCTATCAGCTGCTATTGGCTATGGGGCGTGGCCCTGCTGTTCTACCAGCTGATAGTCGCGGTTGACAAACACACACACACACGAAGAAAGGCTTCACAGCGTAGTGGTTTTTGATCATCTTTCCAAGTTAATCCAAATTGTTGAGTTATTCTCATTTGTCCATTAACTGCTGGTTTGATCTCCATCTCATTGCTATGGCAGGCCCCAACTAAGGAATGTTGAGGCTTTTATTTTGTAAATATCAGTGAGTTTATTTTGAAAGTATAAAGTAGACCCATTTCCATCACAGAGTCCCAGCAATAGTGTTAAGACCAATGATGCAATTATCGCTGTGTGAAATATGAAGATGTTTTTTTTGTAGGGTATGTCTAGGTGTTATTTAAAGTCCAGTATAGTTGTCCTTTCAGGTCTGGTGTAGTTCCACTACTTATATAGAACATGGTTGCTATTCTAAAATCATTATGTATGCTATTATCAGCTTAAAAATTACTAGTAACTCTGGAAGACTGAGGCTTTTCTTTTGAAACTTTCAGTGATATGGGAAGAAACTTCATCAGAAACTGCCATCAGAAACTGAATTTGAATTGCTCTGACTGAATTTGTATTTGTGTAATTTCAAATTAAATGCTTTGGTTTGAAAATGAATTTCACTAAACTGAATTTTATGGTTTGAAACTGAATTCATTTGCTTTTAAAATGTATTTCGTTGTATTGAAAATTCAGTTCGACTACTTTCACTTTCAAGTCTGAAATTCAATTTCAGTTCCAAAATTCAGTTTTTTGTGTCACACATCCGGGTCCTTGAGGATACCCACAGATTAATCAAACACAGATTCATCGATTTAGGTTTCACATCAGGTTAAACTTCCTTTATGGCATGTTGAGCTGCAGCAGTGCAGCGTACATGAGCTTGGTGGATGTCAATCACCAAGTCAAATGAACATCTATAAGAAGCGTCATGTAAACAAATGATGGTCAAACAGTAACACTTATGCTACCTGTAGCTATTAGCTAAACATGTCAGATTAGCATAGTGCGCCGCCGGTGTTACGTCGGTCTGCGTTTCTCTTGCCCGTACCTCAGCGTAACTTATGTTGCCTAGCAACCGTGTTAGCAAGAAGCGCAGAGCTGTGAAGCCGAACAAATGGAGCCTGAAGGTTAATACCGCTGTCTCCACTGTAAATGACACAGTTTTTATTTACCCTTTTTACATATTGCTGATGGCTTATAATGCTGTTTTGTTTTAAAATGCTATAGTTTTATGATCTTGTTCATTATTCAGCCATTTAAAATAACTTAAACACTAACATATTAACCTTAGTAACAAAGTTTAAATCAGTTTATTTGCAAAGCATAATAATAATAATTATTATTATTATAATAACTAAACCAAACATTAATATTAGATTTCATCTGACTGAATTATATCTGTTTAACTTCCACCCATTGGGTAAACCCAGGGGGATTTTGAAAACAATGTGCGGGGAGTCAGCTGTTCTCTCGGGGTTTAGCGCACCTCAACCACCTGGTCAGCTGACAGCTGGCGAGGCGAGCCGGCTTCTGGGGCAGCGGACGAACATATAGGCGTATTTGTGTAATTAAGCGATATCTTGACAAACTGATCAGATATTTTAAGTTTACACAACTACATTCTCGTCTAAAAACACTGTAAAAGTTCAGTTGTTTTACAGAATGTGCAAATACATCCAATTTTATTCACAACTTTTCTCTCTCCTCCAGCCTTTGGTACTTCCGTTTGAACAATCTACTTCGACCCGCAATGAACCATGGGATAGGGTGGGAGACGGAGGATACACAGGACCAATCCTTCAAATCTGGGGAAAAGAAGGACACATTTGTTGGAACCTTGGAGATTGGACAGCATTCGTCGCATCATCCAGGAAGTTATCGGCCTACCAATGTGTCCTTCAAAAGAATGCAGCCCCTGAATTTGGACCCAGCAATAGTGAATACATCCGTGAATCAGTAAATCTGTGTTTGATTAATCTGTGGCTTCAAGGACCCGGATGTGTGACCCAAAAAACTGAATTTTGGAACTGAAATTAAATTTTAGACCTGAAAGTGAAAGTAATCAAACTGAATCTTCAATACAAAGCAAAGCAATTTTAAAAGCAAATGAATTCAGTTTCAAACTATAAAATTCAGTTTCAGTTTAGTGAAATTGATTTTCAAACCAATGCATTTAATTTCAAATTACACAAATACAGATTCAGTCTGAGCAATTCAAATTCAGTTTCTGATGGCACAAGTTTCTTCCCATACAGTAAGCCTTATTTTAAAAGGCCAACATGGTCCTATTTCCAACACTTGATAGGCTCCAAAAATAGTGTGAAGCCCAGTCCTGCAATGATCTATAGTTTAAAATGTAAAGGCTTTTATTTTGTGGAGCATGTTCTGTCTTATTTTTAAAATCCAGCATGGTTGTCCATTCAGGTCTGGGTTAGTTCCATTAGTTATACAGAAACTGCTTGCTATTTTAAAATCATTGTCTATGCTATTATCAGCTTAAAAAATCAATAATAACTATGGACGGTTGAGGTTTTTATTTTCAAAGTTTCAGTAAGCCTTATTTCAAAGGAACAACATAGTCCCATTTCCAACACTGAGGGAGCTCCAACATTAGTGTGAGCCCAGTCCTGCAATTTTCTATAGTTAAAAATGTAAAGGCTTTTATTTTGTAGAGCATTTTAGTCTTATTTTGAAAATCCAGCATGGTTGTCCTTTCAGGTCTGGGTTAGTTCCATTAGTTATAGAACCCGACTGCTCTTCTGAAATCATTGTGTATGCTATTATCAGCTTTAAAAAATCAATAGTAACTATGGAAGGTTGATGTTCAGTGAGAAAAAAAGGCTTTTATTTGTAGAGTATGTGTAGCAGTGTCGATTGCTCTATGACAGCTTCCCCTAAAATGTCAAAAAATAAGTGATCATATATATACTGTTGTGTGTACATGTCATTGACTAAATAACCGCTACAACGCACTTAACTTTTGTTCAGAATCAGCTTCTTATCACTGGTAACGACGCGGCTTTCCTCTCACTCATTCCCGCAGCTTCACAGTGCTTTAAACATTAAGTTCAATAGCAAAGCAAAAATGCTGGGCTTTGTCCCGCCCATCAGACGCTCAGCGTCTCTGGGGGTCTATTGCTGCGTTCAGACCAAACGCGGTTTCAGCGTCAAAAAGGCGTCCAACGCCTCAAGTTGAACGCTTTTGCACTTGAACTCTCGACGCGCGTCAAAAAACTGTGAAAAGACACGCGTTGGGAGGAGCTTCCTTGCCCTGACTCTTGTGTACAATGGGGGAAGCAATCGAGAGAGTGGCTTGGCTTTATTTGCTGAATAAAGCAAGGGAACGTCGTCGTCGTCACCAGACAATTCAGAGGCGTTCAGAGTTTGGTGAATTTCACCACTTGCTCCAGGAGCTGCGCGCAGAGGAGGACGCTTTCAGCGCTATTTTCGTCTGTCCCCGGCACAGTTTGTAGTGGTAGTGGATGTATCATAAATAATTGGATGGGCACAAACCGCAAGGATAAGTTTATCCTCCATTGTCTTTGTGGCATTTCCCGGGATCTTTGTGGTCTTTCCGTCACATGATAAAATACATCACTACGTCAGAAAGCTTGCGCTGCGTCAACCTCCAAAAGTTCAGATTTCCCAACTCAAGCGTCGGACGCTTTGGATGCACTTAACGCGCGTCAGAGGTTTAAAACGCGTCAAGATGTGCCGCGCCTGACTCGTGAAATGCACTCAGCTTCTGCATGATGATTGGATGATCTGTCTGAGGTTGAATCCCTTTTTGATTGACAGTGAAATGAGCAAATCAGCGTATCAGCGATCTTGAAATTAAGCTTCCCCTCCTTAAAAGACCAGCAACCGCCACTGATGTGTAGGTCTTATTTTGAAAGACTAGTGTGGTTGTCAGTTATGACTGACTTATCCGCTTGGTGCATGCATCACTTCCTCATTTAGAGTGAGGATGGTACGATGTTTCCTGTCGGTATGCGGAAGTGCCGGTGTTATGGCTGAGTCTATGAAGTTCACAAGGTGCCTCTTGGAGTTACCAAAGTTTATCGTTAACGATGTGCGTCGCATAGTGAGAGCGTCAAGTACAAAGCCACAGAGTAAACTTGAAAAGGATTTCAAGTTCTATGTTTCATCCTACCTCTGCAAATTTGAAGGTAAGTTACTAGGTAGCTAGCCTGAGATAGCTAGCTGCCTAATGACGTGACTGTTGTTTTTTGTCACGAACCAAACCATCCTGGTAGTAGAAATCCCTATTTTTTGACATGTTTGTATTTCTGATGGAAGAATCAGGCAAAAATACGGCTAAAGAGATAACAGTCAGGGCTCACTGCTTCAGATCTATGAGGAAAACAGATACGCCACACCAGCTGAGAGTAGGACTGGTTAAAATGAGATGTTTCAAGTGCTGTTGAACATGTTCAAAAGTTAGTTCAACATAAGTTCTACCCTTTTTGTCCTTGCTCTTACTTTACAGCATGTTCTAAATGTATTCTTTTCTTTTGATCTTGACTTCTTTATTAACTTATTGCTTCTAAACTTATACTTATCATATTCTGATAACTCTTCCTGAAGGAGTAGAAGCAAAACCTGCACTGTTCCATTGTTGGTGGCACAAGAAACAATGAAAATCTGTAATTCTGTCACTCCTATGTGTAAACATCTCATCTGGAGTGAAAATTAAATTCAAATTTAAATTATATTTAGTTCATAATTCTCAGAAATCTGTGTTTGCTCAGCAAACTATTGGATTTAAACTTATTAGCTCATGCACAACACTGTTCAAGAGAGAGTACAGCCAGGTGGTGTGTAAGCAGAGGTGGGTAGAGTACCAAAAAATTGTCCTTAAGTAAAAACTAGCCATCCAAGAATGTTACTTACTCAAGTAAGCGTAAAAAAGTATGTGATAAAAAGGCATCTTCAGTAATTGTTTTACTATTTAAAATAATGTAATCAGACAGAACATAATATAAAGGCATGTGCAAATTCCTTTTGTTTTAAAGACTAAAAAAAGTAATTAATACAAATAAAAAAAGGAAAATAAACTAGGCAGAAGAAACACTCCTCAAAATACATTTTTTACATGAAACATATGAAACCATTTCATATAATGTATGTATTATAGAACAGGGTAGACTACCTCCAGTGACAATATATACTTTTTACTGTATATTACCTTAACCTCCATGTCAAAGAAATCTCAGCAGATAAAAGTAACATTAAAACAATAAAGATTGTGTAAAAAAAAGAAAACTGATTTTCATTGAAACTTAAACCATACATCTGTCTGCTGCATTTTAGGTTAAAATGTGCTTGTTCTTTATTCAGTAAAGTTGCTCACACTGGATAGAGCAGCTAAAGATTTATATCAAGTAAGAGCAGCGATACTTCATGATAATATTACTTAAGTAAAAAGTATTTTGTAGTAAAACTACTCCTAAAAGTAAATTTATGTGAAAAAGTTACTCAAGTAAATGTAACTGATTCGTTAGCTTCTATTGCCATTGCTAGAGACGGTCTTGTTTTCAAGATATTAGATTTTGTCTCTTTGTTTTTTAGATGACATTACATGATTCAACACCAGTTGTGCTGATTAGCAGCAACTGCTTTTGTGTGGCTGGTAGTGGAATCTGCAACCACTTAGTTGCATTGCTTTTCCAGACTGCTCATTATTCTAAATGTGGCCTGTCTGTTGTCCCTCCTGTCCCTTCACAAACCACGTGCTATGGTTTGTTTTATTTCATTATCTAACGTTTGTATTACATTTTAGTCACTTTACTAACACCATGTTTTCAATAAATAGGGGGTGAAGCCTGGACCCGTGGATGCCATTGTTGTCCTAAAGCCCAAACCAGGTGCTACTACAGCCAGTGGACTAAGGTATGTAATATCAAATTTAATAGGCAGCCTACAGTTTGTAGATAAATTGTAGATTTGTTTGTAAAAATAAATGTTCTTGATCATCTGATGTTGTTCCATCATTGCTGTTCCCATGTTCTCTTCAAAATCTTTCATTTGACCTCCTAGTACTTTGGATGACATGTGATCTGCGATTCACAGTCAGTTGTGCTGGTAAACGGACTACAATGTGTAAAAATAAATGTCATCAACTGTTCTGTTATTTCAGATCTACACTTTACAAGGCCTACAGCAGTGAGCTGTGAGCTCCCATACCCGGCCACCCTCACTCCTGGACCAGCCTTTGCTGGAATGAAAGCTGAATGAAAACCTCATCTGCACTATGAGCATCTCCGCTGACAAGCCACTTGTGGACTCCATCTTTGGGGAGGTGCAAGCTGGCAGTGTACTGTCCTATCAACAACCACCACCTCCATCTTACAGTGTCATACATGAGGATGCACCCCCATTCCCGAGTGTGCCACTAGAAGGTTACCATTTAAACCCATCCGAATATTCATTTGTGCTAAGCCTCACATTTCAGAGAGGTGAGCCATGTTAGAGGTTCAGGAACTGCAGAAAGCCTGGCATAAAGGATAATCCGAGGGACACGACAAACAGCACACATGAAGAGGGGGCTTGAAATGGAAACAGGGTCCTTAAAGAACTATGCAGTTTTGAAAACCTGGAACTTATGGACCAAGTGTGGGTAGTGATCCATCCAGATGCATCTTGGGTCGTGTGCGTCACCTGATGGACTTGTATATGAACCCACTTGAGCGTCCATCATTTGGGCTTGTAGAAATGAAATGCCCAAAAGGCACAAAGCTATGTGGACTGCAAATTCCTCAAAGTGACACAAGAGCTACACCACAAAACTGAAGGAGAGCCATAGTTATTATTGGCAAGAGTCCAGGGGCCAGTTATTGATCACATGGTATGCAGGGGGCGATTTTGCTTATCTGCGCCCATAATGACATCTTTGTGCAGAGGAGGTACAGAGATAACACGTATTAGAGGAGTTGAAAAAGAGGTGTGACATGTTTTTCTGTTTAAACACTTACCTGCCAAAATAACCCTCTCTATGCCCAAGTAATTGAAAACCATGATAAAAGACACTGATATGCTTCATGTGAAAAACAATATTAAAAAACATTTCTCATTTTATTCTGTTAATAATATTACTATTGTATTCATTTCATTTTTACATATTCAGTAAAAGTACAAAAATACATAGTGTTGTATTATGTAATCTCAATTTTAACATAATCATTAAAATTCATTTTTGATGTTAGAGATGCAAGTCACTACACAGATAAGAACTATACACATTATTTTATCCTCTGTCTAATCCTGGATTGAGATTAGCAATTGCTTACCCAGGCTTTCACCAAGGGACCATTTTGATAATTCACCAAAAGACAGGCAACGGCAAAAAGTTGGTTTATGCTGCCTGTGATTGAAAAAGGAATCACTGTGCTGAATATTTTATGTTCTTTGACACTGCGAATCACACGCTCTACATGGACTCTCAGTCTTACAATGGACTGTGTCTTTCTGATCTCTGACCTAGACTGTTGAGCTCTCTTTGACAGAAACGTGGGTATGTGGACTTTGCATGGTACACAGTCTTCCACAAGGAAACCCTTGTCCACCATGACGGCCATAGCTGGTTTAAGGAGGGCCACAATGCCAGACACAATGCCAGACACACAGTCCCAGACCAATCAATAGCTACAACTCTTTTGAATATTTAATCCTCAGTTTTCCTCATCCAAATTGCAAAGCACTAAAACCACTTCTGTTTGTTGTTTTGTACCGTCCACCAGGCCCTTACTCTCAATTTATAGATCAGTTTTCAGACCTTTTATCTGATTTAGTGTTAAATACAGATAAAGTTATTATAGTGGGGGATTTAACATTCATTTTTGACTACTGAAACGTGATAGCTTAAATATAGCCTTTAATGGTATCTTAGACTCAATTGCTTTACTCAAAACCATTCCCACAACATAGTACACAGAAGTTTGCTCTATTCATCTGTCGACCCTTGTGCTGACATATGGCATTGAGTGTACAGACATTACAATATTTCTCAAACCCTGTGCTGTCGGACCGACCATTTTTTTAATAACCTTTGAGTTAATTTAACCGAGTACTCCACACCTGAAAGAAAATGTTTCATTATAGTAGATCATTATCAGACGATGGAGGAACTAACCTTTAAAGAATCTGTTCCACTTTTAATTTAGCACATTATCACAGAAAAACACAGTGGAGGGCAATAATTTTTGTTCTTCTCCTTCACAAATTGATTCTCTTTGTCAGGAGGTAATTACAATCATGGCGTGCGTGCCATTAGACATGCCACCCCCCTTTGAAAAAGAAGGAAATTATTCATAGGAGGCAGGCTCCCTTGGTTTAATGAGAAGCTGCGTACTTAAAGCACAAGTTAGAAAATTGGAGCGAAATATGGTGCTCTACACACCATAGAGGATTCCTACTTAATCTGGAAAAATAGCTTTTACTGTTGTATAAAAAAGACACTTTCACCAAGCTAGAACAGCTTAATCTTCCATCTCTTAATAGAATGAGAACAAGAATAATCCTAGGTTTCTCTTTAGTACAGTGCTAAAACTTACACAGAGTCATAGCTCTGTTGAGCCCATCCATTCCCTTAGCTCTCAGCAGTCATGATTTTATGGGATTCTGTTCACAAAGAAAATTGATTCTATTAAGAGAGAAAAACTTTGATCATCTCCCAGAGATGATTACTTCATCCTCAACCAAGTGAGACACACATTGGAAAATAACTGTAGAACCTGATCTGTGTTTGGACTGGTTTGTGTCCTGTGGAGCTTCCTGAGTTATCAGAAAATATTAGCCTTCATGCACTAACCTCCCTTCAAATTAGTATGTTAGACCCAATCCCACCCAAATTTATTTAAGGAAGTGTTCCCTCTGATTACCAGCCCTCCATTTTAGATATGATTAATTTTCCTTAGTAAAATGTGTTATGTACCCCACCCCGGTTTGTTAAGGTAGCTGTAATAACCTTTGCTTAAGAAAACCCTTCGCTTGATCGAGATGACCTTAACATACTATGGACAGACCGATATCCAATCTCTTCCGTTCTTATCTAAAATTCTTGAGAAAAAGAGTTGCTAATCCAAATGTGTGAGCATTATACACAGCAATGACCTGTTTGAGAGAGTAGATTTCAGTCAGGTTTCAGAGATCATCATAGCACTGAAAACACAGCTCTGCTGAAAGTCACTAATGATATTCTATATTTGCCTCAGATATGGACTTGTGTATCCTGTACTGGTTATGTTAGATCTCAGTGCTTGCATTTGATACAGTCGATCATAATATTCTCTTAGAAAAGGCTGAGAATATGCTGTAGGGATCAGGGAACAGCACTAGGCTGGTTTAAATCTTATTTGTCTGACAGATTCCAGTTTGTTCATGTAAAATGATACAAATCATCTTTAAACTCCAGGGTTAATTGTGGAGTCACCACAGGGTTCAGTAAGAAAACTTGGAGCATAATTCCTCTTAACTATATATAAGCTTCCAAATAGGTAAAAATAGTCAGGCAGCATAGAATAAATTTTTCCACTGTTTAACGCTGATGACACTCAGCTTTACTTATACCATAAATCCTGATGAGCCAACCAGTTAGATAGACTACCAAAGCATGTCTTGAGAAGGACATAAAAACTTGGATGACTTTAAAATTTTCTGCTTCTAAATTCAGACAAGACAGAAGTTGTCGTCTTTGGACGGGATTTTTTAAAAAAAGAAACTGCGTCACTAGTCACAATCACTTAACCTGGAAGGCATTAAAATTGACCTCCGATAATAAAGTAAACAAAACCTTGGTGTATTTTTGACAAGGACATGTCATTTAAATCCCATATTAAACAGGTTTCCAGGATTCCTTCTTTCATCTCCGGAACATTGCCAAAATTTTAGAAATTATCCGGTCCAGGATTGATGCTGAAAACTAGTCCATGCATTTGTTACTTCAAAGGCTGGTGGGGGGGGGGGATAAAAAAAAACTTTTATTGTAATTCTTTACTATCAGGATGTCCACAAATGCAGTTAAAACGCTTCAGCTGATTCAAAACTGCCGCAAGCAAGAGTTCCTGATGAAAAAATAAACAGAGAGATCATATTTCCCCTACTTTAGCTTCCCTTCATTGGCTCCCTGTTAAATCCAGAATAGAATTTAAAATTCTCTCCTCCACACATATAAAGCCTTTAATGATTTAGCTCCCTGCCTAAGACAGAAGAGCTGATGGTGCATATGTTCCTAACAGAGCACTTCGTTCTCAGACTGCAGGTTTACTGGTGGTTTCCTAAAGTCTCTAGAAGTAGAATGGGGGCAGATTTTCCTTTAGTTATCAGGCTCCTCTCCTGTGGAATACCCAGCTCCAGTTTTAATCCGTGAGGCGGACACCCTGTCTACTTATTAAGGCTAGGCTTAAAACTTTCCTTTTTGATAAAGCTTATAGAGTAAGAGTGGCTCTAGGTTAATCCTGAGCTATCTCTGTAGTTATGCTGCTATATGGCTTAGGCTGCTGGAGGACATCTAAATGACCCACTTTCACCCTTCTTCGCTACTTTCTCACACTACTCTTCAATTTTTTGTATATTTGCTGTTATTTCAGCCTTTTAACTTTGTCTCTCTCATCTTCTTCTATCCTAGAAGCTACACCCTGGCCTGACTCTGTGATCTACTGTGAACAACTGTCTTGGAGAGGGGTCATCGTCATCCCGAGCTTCTGCTGGCAACAACTTGGTGCTCACCTCTCTACCGAGAAGCCACAATTTGCCCTATAGCGTGGCCAAGTCAACCCAGTGATTTAACCTCTCTTTCTCTCTCCTAGACATAGCTACTGACGGAGCGTTTTGTAACTGTAATAACTCTATGTGCTCTCTTTCAGACTCTAACCTTGAAAACTGGCTCAGAGTTTATCTGTTCTTCTTTCTAGGTGAACATATGAACAAATAAGGAGCTACATCCATTACACATTTAAAACATTTCCTTCCCATAGAAAGGACTCCTGGATCAGTGCTTCTTTGTTCCTCTTTGTGTCTCTGCTCTGTTTCCTCTCTAACCCCCCCAGTCGGTCGTTGGCAGATAGGCCGTCACACTGAGCCTGGTTCTGCCTAGAGGTTTCTTCCTGTTAAAAGGAGTTTTTCCTCTCCACTGTCGCTACATGCATGCCTCAGTATGAGGGATTGCTGCAAAGTCAACGCCAGTGACTGTCCACTGTCTCTACATGCTCATCCAGGAGGAGTGAATGCTGCAAGTCACTGACTGGATGCAATTGAGGTGGGTTTCCTTAGATAGAAAACTTTTTATCCAATTTGAATAAATAATACAGAATCTGACTCGCACTGTTCAATGATTGGATTAATTTTAATGCATGTACCTGACTTTTGTGAAGTGCCTTGAGACGACATGTGTTGTGAATTGGCGCTATATAAATAAACTGAATTGAATTGAATTGAATTGACTGCTTTAAGATCTCTTTATCACTGGTGGCACCTTGATAAAGAGAAGACACAAAGGTCACTGCGCCATCAGAGGCTATTCCAATCAACCCTTTGAATGTGCAGTGTGATTTATAAGTAGAAAACACCTCGCTCTGGATTGGAAGGGAGTTTGGGGTTTGACATTGCAGTTGTCCAATCTAAAATTACTTGACTGTCAGCGTAGTCCTGAAATACATCTGGGAGGTGAGCTTTCACAGTGTCTTCATCTAGCCAAATATTCACAGCTCCCAATACAGTATAAAGGAAGTTGGCCCAGGTGTTAACAATGCGACCCACAGTTATGGTAAATGGTAAATGGACTGAACTTATATAGCGCTCTTCCAGTCATACAGACCGCTCAAAGCGCTTTACACTAGAGCCACATTTACCCAATTGCACTCACTAACGCTCACACATTCATACACCGATATGCAGATCGGCAGGCAACTTGAGATTTAGTGCCTTGCCCAGGGGCACATCGACATATGGCAGGAGGAAGCTGGAATCAAACCCACAACCTTCTGATTGCAAGATTGCTCTTCCTACTGAGCCACAGTTGCCACAGTTGACCGATGTAGTCTAAATCTGTGGGCCAAATCCTTTTGCATCAGTCCCAATGACAGGTAGTTCATGATCAGGAGGAACTCGTCAATATTTCTAAGAACCTGGAAAAAAAAAAGTTTACCCTACTGCAGGAAATGCATTATGACCAGTAAAATAAAATGTTCAAAAAATGTCACCAACACATTATTATTTAGCTCATGTTGAGTGTGAAATCATAGTAAAACAAATTCCACTAACATTTTATCGTTATTTAGGTCAATGTTAGCAAAATAACGCAAATGTGTTAGTGACATTTAGTTTACACTTGGCAACCCATATATGCAGGGGTGAAAGTAGTTTTAAATTCTTACCGGTACTTAGGGGCGGAGCTAGAGAGGCGGGTGGGGGAGGCAGTGTGGGCATATATGCATGCATATATATTATATATATATAAAATATATATCATATATATATATATATATATATCTATCTTTTTTAGGGGGAACGCAGTACCGGACCGTACCGGCTCACTTTCACCCCTGCATATATGACTATCAAAAATCTTTTTGATGTAAGACAAGGCAAGTTTATTAATATAACGCATTTCAGTAACAAGACAATGTGCTTTACATGAACAAAACATAATAGGAAAACAAACAAACGGGTAATGCAGTGGCATAGAAAGCAATAGGTATTAAAGGTAATAAAATGATTAATAAAAATGAATAATAAAGTGATCAAATGATAAAAAAATAAAATGATTCATAAACTAAGGGGAAAAAACAATGCTTTGTAAGGACAACAGGAAAACATTTACCGTTGCACTGGCAGAATGAGAGACCTGATCAGTCTTTGCAATGCTCTGTGCCCTTGTAACCCTTATGTTGAGGGTGGCTGGCTCTATTTGCTTCTAAAAGCCCATCAGGTGGGCATGACTTGCAAATCTCTGAAAAATATAAGTTATATTGATCAGGTTAATTCATTCACATCTTATTTAAGACCCTGGAGAAAGCCCATTCAATACTTTATACATATATTGTCTCCTCACATTGTCCTGTGCCTCTCATCTAATGTATTGCACAGCTGGATTACTATCACTGAGCTGTACTGCACACCACTTGCACTGTCAGACAGATGACATGAGCTGCCTCCAATTTTTCCAACTTGCCTGGTTGAAATTAGTCAGTAATCGCCAGTCATAACTCAGATCATCTCTGATAACCAAAACAAGCTTGACATAATTCCCAGCAATACTCAATGATTTGTAAATATGTAGTCATTTGATCTTTATTGTCATCTCTATTATCCAACTCTAGGACATTTAAGAACTATAGTCAGTATACTCCACCCAGATAATGGTATTTTTACTGCTGATCCCGCAGCAGAGGAGCAAAATGCTGCGTCACCTTCCACACTGTGAGAAGCTCCAGCAGGTTTATGTGGAGAGACATGTGGTTCTGGCCACTGTGCTCCCACCGCCTGAGACTGACCTTTTCCTCCCCATCCCGACAGGGATGGGGTCTGTGAACACTGAGGACGTGTGATGGCAGGTCTTGCTGAGGGGAAACTCCCTCTGACAGGATGCGGGGATTCCCCAGTGGGCCAGGGTCGGGTCCCGCTGAAGGAGGGGACTGAGATCATCCGGCCTCTTCTGACCCCACAGGATATATGCGCAGGCGGATGAACCATCTCTGAAGACGTTTCATATGAAGCAGACCCAGCGGAACCAAACCACGTGAGCCGCTGACATCATTCCCAGTAATCACATAAGTGACAGAGCTGTCACTACGCTGTGAGGTTTGACACGGAGGAGAAGCGCTGACATAGCGTCTGTTCTCGGCTGAAAGAGCCGGGCTCTCATTATGGCTGAGTTTAGCTCCACCCCCAGATAAACGATCATCCGGGATGGGAAAACAGAACTTTTCTGCCAATTTATAGAAAACCCCAGGACTGTCAGATGTGCGGCCAGCGCCTTTGTCTGTACCGCCGCTTCCTCTCTGGACCGAGCCAGCAAAAGCAGGTCGTCCAGATAAAAGAGGATCCCCTGATAAGCGAAACGCAGATATTTGCGGTGTTTCGAGATGATGGGGATGTGAAAACAAGCATCCTTCAGATCTATGGAGGAGAACCAGTCATTTTGGCGAATGTTCTCCATCACCTGTCTGACTGTCAGCATGTGGAAACGTCTCTCCATGATCACTTTGTTGAACAGGGACAGATCGACAGCTCTCATTCCTGCAGTTCTGACATGACAACGGAGCTCTGCTCCGGGGAGGACAGGACTGTCTCCAAAATCCCTCTGAACGGTGGGGGGTGTGACAGGAACTGCAGCGTGTATCCTCTGCTGATCAGTCTGTCCATCCACCTGTCAAGGGAACATACGCGCCGCCACTCTGAGCAGTGCTCTGAAAGCGGGCGCCAATTTATCTGTGGTGCCATGGTGCTCATGGATACGAGCCAGGCTAGAGCCCCTACCGCCGTTATCCGACGCAGATTCTGATCGGAGGTAACCCATGGGGGGCTCGGATCGAAAGGGCTGTAAACCAGCCTCACCAGGGGAATATTCACCCAGGCTCGCAGCTTGGTGTTGAGCGGGGGCATCACTGGTGCGTCGCTTCGTGGGGAACTGCTGTTGTGCATCCTCTGTGATCTCACCCGCTGACAGCTGGGGAGGACAGGAGGGAGAAAACAGTGAGCACGGCTCTACCGGAGCAGCATAGGATGCTCTCGTGAAGTCATGTTTGAGAACTGTGAGATTGTGGGGCCTCTTAAACGGCCGTTTAAAAAGGGGCTGTCTAAAAAGGGGCCGTCTCATTTGGAGTGGAGGATGTGTGTGAGGAAAGCACAGCGGGATCGTACGATCTTGCTGAGCCGGAATAAACCGGAAACTTGGTCTTATAGAAATTTACGTGTTTTATTTCAAAACAATCAGTTTCACACCCCCCCCCCCTCACCAGTCATTTCTTAAATCTCCACCGTGGCTCCTACAGAGGGTTGGACCAGGCACATGCCAACTGCCGACCTCTGCGCTGCTGCTACGGCTGAGTAGGCGGAGCAGTGGGCGGAGGAACTCAGGGAGCCGCGACAGCGGACGTGGAGCATCTCTGCTGATGCCGCTGATCACGGCGATCCCGCCAGCAGCTGGTGGTATGGGCTGAACGGAAGCCAGAGCGACTAAGAGACACATGTCTCCTGACCCGTTCAAGCTCCTCTTGAGAGGTCTGCATCTGCCCCAGCGTAGACTGGAAATGAGGACCGAACAGCCCATCCGGACTGATCGGTCCTTCCAGTAACTCCCTCTTAAAATCCTCGGGGATGGAGGAGGAGAGCCGAAGCCACATCTGTTGCTGTAGCAGGGTCTGCCAGGCAGCGATGCGGGAAGAAGGCGGTGTTGTTCATCGCCGCAGCGACCTGAGCGGCACACTGGTGGGAGCGATCTGTTAGCTTGGCCGTGATCTGATCGCTGGAGGAGGGGAAGAACAGGCCGTCATCCTACGCGCCTGGCCAACCTAACCCCAAAAACTGCCGACAGAATGGGCTCCAGAGCAGGAACTGGGGGAACCCCTGATCCGTCAGGGACTCCACCGGTGCCTTCAGCTGAAGCGGCTCAGCCGCCGCTCCCGACAGGTACCCGGATCTCGGCGAGTTAGATGAGCTGGGGCAAATTTTCCTGCCAGGTTATCAGTCGGGAGCTGGGCTAAAGGTGCCGGAACCGGAACACCTTTATCCTCAGCTACTTTAGCAATGATATCCGACATAAGTGCGCCCATCGCCTGAAATGGGGTGGTCGCCGAAATCGGGAGGCCCTGGGCCTGGACTGGTTTGGCATCTGCCTCCGCGTCCTCCGTCCGGAGGAAGGGAGTGGAGATATCAGTCGTTGTCTCCGGGGCGGAATCGTCCGATTCCCGCCCGGTACCGAAGATGCCCAATGCCTCATGGGAGCACTGGTCTGCTACAGGGAATTCCCCTTCTAGCGGGGAGAAAATGGCTAGCCACCGTTGCTTCTCCTCCAGATGAAGACGCCTGCAGGAAGGGGTGGACTGCGGGGTCAAGGCCAGGTTAGCATGATCAGGACCGAGGCAGTCCTCGCAGATGGCGTAGCTCATAATGTAGCCGGAATTACAAGCCGGGCAAAGGCGGATAGTGCCGACGCTAGCCATAGATCTTCTAGAATCAGTGCTATTAAGCTGTCGCTCAAGAAAAAATAGGAGCCGTTTGTCCGGTCTCACCGTAATTTATACGGACCGGCGTGGGGCCAAACAGCAGGTGGGCGTGGACTAAAGTTTTCAGTGCTGCGCTGCGCGTGAAGGGATAAACCCACTAGCGATAGTCTTAAAGGGCGAAGCCTATACGAAATAGAACTTGCTGCTGACGGTCAAGTCCTCTATCTGTTTTCGGAGCTTTGATATCTCCTTGCGTAGCTCTTTGTTTTTGTTGAGGGAGAGATCAAGGGCAGCAGGCTCAGTACTAGCACAGTAGTCATGTTCATGACATGGCCCTGGGTCATCTTCATCAGGGTCAGTCTGCAACTCTGTTAGATCGGTGATGCAGTGCAGAATGGCACACAACAGTAGTGGTTGGACCTGCTATCAGTGCGTTGTTGAAACAACAATTTTGCCCCTTTACTTGTCATGTTTAGGACATGTAAATGGACAATGGAGTAGAAGAGACTCACATATAAACAACAAAAAGATTTACAAGAGTGGTGAGGTGACTAGCTAGCACAGCGGGTGCTTTCAGCGACTACCGGATATTAACAACCATCCTTGTATTTCAGCGGAAATTATGTCATGTTCCTAGGTGCACATAGCCCATTGTGATCAGTCATGGAACTGCCTATGACTCGGAAACCGTACATGGTATTTGAAAATTTTTCAAACTGTGGGCGACAGCAGTCCCTCGTCCCCGATCATGGAGATTTTCATAGCTCTATGTCATTTACAGTGTAAAATAGGACGATGGAAAGAAATGTTGTCACTCATGGATTACTGGTCAAACTGCCAGTGAAAATACATGGGAAAAGGCCTGGGGAATTCTTTTGACTCTTGGCGATCGAGGGGGGTTTGACAGAAAACCATGAGACCTAGAACAATTTTAAAGAAATTGTGTGAAAGCAGAGGCCCGGCCCTACAAACTGACCGAAAATGGTGACTTTAGAGCGAAATTTGTGGCCGTAAGGGCGAGTTAAAAAAAGTTTTTCCTGAAAAAAAACCCTCTTCCTACACTCTAGTACCTGCCATCTCCACTGTAGGAGTGGAATTTTCTCGCAAACTTTGTGAAGCTTGAAGTCTAAATTTAGAGAAACCGTAGCATTAGAAATCGATAATCTTTTGGATACTTGATCTTTAACTAGCTATCATATGAAGTAATGGAGTACAAAAATGAAGATTAATTACGTTGCCATGGTAACAAGCACACATCTTGAGACCGAGCCGGACGTTTTGACATATATATTGTGGGGGTACGCGCTACGGTTCGGGCCGCATTAATCTGGATGGAAGAATAATAATATATAATATATAAATAATACTAATAAATAAATAAAGAGTCCAGTTTAGAGGTGGAGAGTAATAGGTGCCTCCATGCAATGCATGGGGCATGGAATGCTCCTTGCATTGCTATGGCAGGCCCCAATTATTAATGATAATTAACTAATGGTAATTATTAAGCGCTGTGAGCCCAATAATCACACCACCAGAGTGTATCTCTAATCTTTATTTGTACTAAATGATTTTTGGTTGGAATTTACTTCTAAATTATTATTTTTATTTATAATTTTTTATAAATATTTATACTCAATAATCATAAATCCAACAGCCCTAAGGTGGAGTTAACAAAAATAGGTGTCACATATGATTTATTTTCAAAGCTCACATGATTTAGAATGTCTCAAAGAACATCCAGGATTAGAGATTCAGTCTCTGCAACCAGCAGTTTCAGAAATAAGCACCAAAACGCATTTCACATTAACAGCGCCATTTAGTGGTGAAACTTATAAATTTTTTTATTTACCTAGGTAACACAATTATGTATTAGATCTGTGATTTCCCTGACAAAATCTTTCAAATTCACGGAGTTCAAAGATCAAATGTGAAATAGCATACAAGCCATACCCACTTCTTAATTACATTGAAGTATGTCCTCAGGCCAAGGTCTTAAGCATATTTACCAAGTTGCGTGTCAATCCATCAATCCATTATACAGATATAAACTTTTGGTGCCCCCTATAATTGAATGTGTATCAGATTCAAAGTATAGGCACAATTGCTCATCCCGTATCAGGATCTTTAATCTTGTTTGGAAATCATGAAATATGGTAGAGATATACTCAATTAACTTTTGTTCTAGTTTGCTATTTAAGTTTGTCTGCTTGTAGCTTTAACAACTTTCGAACATTTAAGAACGATTTCATACCATTTTGTCCTGCTAACTATGCAAATGGTATGTAGATTGAGTTGATTGAGTTTAAAATGTAGGAGGAGTTATCAAAAATAGATTTAGCCTTTGTCGCAATGTAGCAAAAAATCTAGTTAGGCGGAAGTGGGCCAGTTACAAAGTGTTGCAAAATCATCCAAGCAACAACGTAATATAAACCTTTGAAGTGTGGGACTTACAGTTTGGAAGTTCAATTCAATCCAATTCCAAAAATACTTTATTCATTCCAAAGGGAAATTATATGTTGTAGTTCATTTAGAATGAAAAGTAACAGAGCCACTTCAACCTGCTGCTACCTTTAACGGTGCAATTCTAGAATTTTTTTATAATCCCGTGTTTTTTATAAACACGTCGTCAGACGAAATAGCACCCCCTAGTATGTATTTTAAAAAATTGTTTGCCGAATCAAAAATCAATATTTTTGGATCATTGATCTTTAATGTTATTTTAAATCACCACCATTATTTCAGTAAAAAAATAATAGTTAAGAAAATATTATTTGCAGAGTTAGAAATCAATAATTTTTTGGACACTTGATCTTTAACTAGCCATCATATGGAGTAATGGAGTACAAAAATGAAGGAGAGGAACGGCTATGGACTCTTACAAGAAGGTGACGAGCTGTATGTAAAATTTGACCTTCCTGCGCTACCACTGGAGTTAGCGATTTTAGCTAACAAAGGAAATGGCTTATTTAGCAACCCTTTTATTTTTACATGTGCTTGAAATACCAGTAATACACATATTAATATGTATACATCCCGGTTTAGAAGCCAGTTCTCATTAGCCCATCGGGTAACCTTTTACCAACACAAACAAAGCACAACACCACGAAATGAACAATATTTAGATTGTTTTATCCTAAACTTATTTTTTCTGCCCAGACACCTCCTTAAACGGGAACCATTCTGAGGAACAGAAGGATGGGAGGTCCAAAGGGTGTTGGGTTGCCTGGCAAAGGAGATGAACAAAAACCACTGCTCTTAGTAAAAGCTTGGGGGGTAGCTCCTGCTACCCGGACTGGCATGCAGGAAGGTGTGCTATGTTGCGGTTTCTAGGCCATCTCCTCTTAGGCAGGGAGCTTAGGTGTCATTTCCCTCGATGTAATTAGAGACACTGTCTCTTCAGTTGGAACCTCTGGCTCAGATTCCTTTTCTGCAGAAGCTCAGAAAGAAAAGTTTAGGACAGCTTGTCTTAATTACCCCTTAGCATGTACGCTGCATGCACAAACAGCGGATCAATGCTTAACTATTGGTTGTCCTTCAATCGACGGGTACACCAACATCAGACTGTAGTCAACTCTGGATCCAAGGATTCGTCAAAGTACCATTTAACATTCTTTAGGTCTCTGTTTAAGTCCATGTTTTAAACATGGCTGTAGCACAACAAAACAAATAAAAGAACTAGTAAAGCCCTTGGTTGCAAGAATAGGAAAAAAATCTAAATACAAAAACAAGTCAGAACAGAAAAACACAAAGACTTGTTAATCATGACAAATCCACCAACTCATCCAGGCTAAAGTCAGCCAAATCCAACATAGTTTTACCATTCCATTACACAAGAGGTTGGAAACAGTTAAAGAGGATTTGAGCTTTGTGATTTGGTTCATTGTCCACACGATGGGTACAATGTGCTCAGAATATGAATGACATCATCTGCAGCAACACTAAGGTAGGCTGTGGCATTTAAGTTGTGCCAACTGGTGCCATGCAGCTCAAAGTGAGTCAAGAAAT
>JAHHUM010001086.1:0-58786 GCA_036173005.1 Crenichthys baileyi | reverse complement strand
TAAAAAACAAAAAATTTTGCCCACCTATAATATTCCTTATGATGTTCAATGTCAGGGGAAAAAAGATATATAAGATTAAAAAGAGCTGCAATACCCTGGTTACACAAGTGTCCGCTGCCATGAACTAATGCATTGTTTAAAGCCCCTTTTGATTCAGTTTCAGAACTCATTCTTCTTTGGTAGGAGCATCCCACATCTTGTCAGCATCCCACATCTTGCCTTTGCAGTATTGGCACACTCTGCCTTGCAAATGTCCTCAAAATCTGTTTGTCTCTTGTCCACAGCCCTCTTTAGATGACCCCCACAGATCTTCTATGACATTAAGTGCTCGACTCTGGCTAGGGCATTCCAAATCTTCGATTTTCCTCTTATGAAGCCATTCTGTTGTAGGTCTGGATGCATACTTGGATTCACTGTGATGCTGAAATACAAAATCCCTCTTCATATTCAACTATCTAGCTGATAACTCAGGGTTTTGGACCAAAACCCACTGGTATTTGCACCCTTCTCCTAACTGATACCTTTGTACAAGATCCTTCTGATCCTTTGCAACCTTAGCAAATAATCAATTCAGATTAGGTGAGTTATCTGACAACTACAGATTTTATTTTTATTTTTGAAGAAATGTACAAATAGCAAAAAAATTCCACTAGGGCAGCTGAACTTTAATTCAGGTTGATAAGATTTACTATAACTGATAGCAGATGTGAACTCAAGAAGATTGAAAGCTGAAATTGAATCAAGGTTTAAGGATGTGCATATTCATGCTCCATGGTTGTTGCAGCTTATTGTTTTTTTTCCTCATAAATTAGTTTGTTTTACATTTGAATTTTACAGTATAAATGTCACAGAATGTGCGGAAAAGGTTTGAAAATCTTGGTAGATTTTTTAACTCATAATAACCTGGTATTGTGATGTAAAAATGGGGGTGTGTATACTTTCGAAGCAACTTTGTACATGGTTTTAAGTTGTGCACACATACATATATGTATAAATAAGTTGTTTTTTCAAACTGAGTGCTACTTTGTGTGTCTTAAATGGTTTTATAATTAGGTTAGGTTATGTGTGCAGTCTTTAGTCTGTCCTGTCTTCATCCATCTCAGTGTGGTTCGGTTCATCCACAAAACAGGACAGGTCCAGACTGCAACGAATAATCAGGACTGCAGAGAGAATCATCAGGGCTGACCTTCCCTCCATCCAGGACTTATACAGGTCAAGGGTCAGGAAAAGAGCTGCTAAAATCTCTGCAGACCCCCACACACCCTGCACATAACTGTTCAGAGTTCTGCCTTCAGGCCAATGCTACAGAGCGCTGTTCACTAAAACCAGCCGCCACAGAGACAGTTTTCTTCCCCAGGCTGTTTCTCTGTTGAACATTCAATAGAGTACAAAACAACAGCATACAGATGTTGCAAATGCACCTTTTTATTTATTTATATATGTGTATATTATACATTGTAGATATGTATATTCTGTAGTGCAAAAACAAAAACCAAAGAGCAAAGTGTACCGGAGTCAAATTCCTTGTTTGTATGTACAAACTTGGCAATAAAGCTGATTCTGATTCTGATTAAAAAGGAGTCTCGCCTCTTCTGGGTGATAAACACCTCAAGATTAGATATTCAGATAGGTTGTGTGACTTTACAAAGGTCCCTCTCGACATCTGGTTCAGAGAGTTCCATAACCCTCTTTTAAGAGGGAAACACGATTACTAAGATGGATTGAGCTTGATAGGGATTTATGCCCCATGCCCCAGACCATCACACAACCACCACCATGTTTGACTGTATATATGCATGTATGTTTGTTGATGAACCCACCGTTGCCAGCAATAGCAGCTGTAACTATTCTGTAAACATGTTCCACAAGGGTAGGAGTGTGTTCATATATTTAATATATAATATATATACAGTGGGGAGAACAAGTATTTGATACACTGCCGATTTTGCAGGTTTCTCATTTGCAAAGCATGTAGAAGTCTTTAATTTTTACATAGGTATTTTTCAACTGTGAATGACGGAATCTAAAACAAAAATCCAGAAATTCACATTGTGTGATTTTTAAGTAATTAATTTACATTTTATAGCTTGACATTAGTATTTAATACATCAGAAATACAAAACTTAATATTTGGTCCACCTGGCTTGACCAGGGGGACCTTGCATGTGGTGCAGGATTTTAATCCATAGCGGCATAGTGTGTTACTAATGGTCTTCTTTGAGACTGTGGTCCCAGCTCTCTTCAGGTCATTGACTAGGTCCTGCCGTGTAGTTCTGGGCTGATCCCTCACCTTCCTCATGATCATTGATGCCTCCCGAGGTGAGATCTTGCATGGAGCCCCAGAACGAGGAAGGTTGGCAGTTATCTTGAACGTCTTCCATTCTCTTACAATGGCAGCAACAGTTGTTACCTTCTCATCAAGCTGCTTGGCTATTTTCCTGTAGCCCATTCCTTGTAGGACTACTATTTTATCCCTGGTGTCCTTACACAGCTCTCTGGTCTTGGTCATTGTGGAGAGGTTGGAGTTTGATTGAATGTGTGGACAGGTGTCTTTTATAAAGATAACGAGTTCAAACAGGTGCAGTTAATACAGATAATGAGTGGCGAACAGGAGGGCTTCTTGAAGAAAAACTAACAGGCCTGTGAGAGCCAGGATTCTTACTGGTTGTTAGGTGTTAAAAAACTTATGTCATGCAATGAAATGCAAATTAATTACTTAAAAATCCCAAAATGTGATTTTATGGATTTGTGTTTTAGATTCCATCATTCACAGTTGAATATATATACAGTACTGTGCAAAAATTTTAAGCAGGTGTGAAAAAATGCTGTAAACAAAGAATGCTTTCAAAAAAGGAAGTGTTAATCATTTTTTTCATCAATCAGCAAAATGCAGTGAATGAACAAAAGAGAAATCTAAATCAAATTAATATTTGGTGTGACCACCCTTTTCCTTCAAAACAGCATCAATTCTTCTAGGTACACTTGCACACAGTTTTTGAAGGAACTTGGCTGGTAGGTTGTTTCAAACATCTTGGAGAACTAACCACAGATCTTCTGTGGATGTAGACTTTCTCACATCCTTCTGTCTCTTCATGTAATCCCAGACACACTTGAGGATGTTGAGATCACCTAAATAAACAATCATCATTCATATTTCTGAAAAGCATTTTTTGTTTACAGCATTTTTTGACACCTGCCTAAAACTTTTGCACAGTACTGTATATGTATATATATGTGGGCTTAATATGGATAGGGGTGAGTCTTTTTTTTGTATGCAGAATGCAGGCTGTGAGTGAAGCAGAGTTCAGCCAGTGTGCTCACTAAACGTGTGCATTTCTAACTGAAATACATAATTTTAGCATCCATTTATCAATTTGCTACAACATGTTGGAATTATGCTATTGTGTGTTTAAAAACAGACTTTAAGAAAAGTATAAAAAAAGTCTATCTCACGCCCCCCTGCAGTTGCTCCACGGAACCACCAGGGGTCGCGACCCTATCACTGAAATCCTCTGGTTTAGAGGTATCAGATTAAAGGGGGCTGAATACAAATGCATGCCACACGCTTCAGCTTTTTATAAGTAAAAACCTTTGAAAATCATGCATCTTATTCTTAGTTACTTTGTGTTGATCATAAAATCTGATCATAAAATTAATAATCGATTGCGGCTGTTATAAAAGATGTGAAAAGGTTCAAGCTGTGAGAATGCTTTTCAAGGCACCTGTTTATGTCCTTTAAGGTACAACACTTAGTCATTATAATGTGAGTAAATTGAAGTAGGTTTTACAGCTGTTTGCAAGTTTAAAGGGCAGTGCATGTGAACTAAGACTCATTAACATTTCTAAAAGGACACATTTTCTGTGGGAAGCGTGATACATAAACAAGTATATAAGTGAACAGTATATAAAACTCTGGTGCACAGTCACTCTTGCACAAACACAGTAGGACATACTGTGGCGGCTATGAGTCAGTGAGCACTTGTTAGTGGTCGGGCTCCTTCCCTCCAGTTGGCACAAACCTCCAGTGACTCAGGGAGACTTGTCGACCAGGAGCCAGCATGAATAACAGTGTCAAAACTTACCAAAAGCTGTTGGGAGACAAACAAAATGGACTTGTGATTGATGCTATTTGCACTTTCACACAACTCAATCAGATTCTAAATATTGCATTTAGCTGGAAAAGGAGCGACTTGCTGTTTGTCCAGAGCTCATTTCCATCCCTCCTGTCCGGTGCAGGATCTTCGTTACATGGCTCACTGTGCCCAGAGTTTCCTCTGGTGGTGGAGAGTCCTGACAGGTTGTTTTGAGTCTCAGCTTCAGAGTTCATTTACAACCAGTCAGGCAGGAGTCCACCGGGAGCCTGATGATTTTTCTGACACCCAGACAAGCAGATGTTCAGAGGACATGAATAAAACATACAGCCCATCTGACCACGGAGCGAAAGCTCTACAGAGCCTTATAAAATATGAGGTGTGATTTCAATTTGCGAGGAAAAAAGGAAAAAAAAAGGAAAAGCGTTGTCAGATAAGTGGGATAGGGCATGAAATATGTATGACGTTAATGTAGCCTGGTCAGATTGGCTAAGCGTGGTTCAGATGTGGTTATGACAATCAAAGCTGAGACAGGTTTGTCAAGGGGCTAAAGTGCTGAATGGGAAGGAAAGTGAATGGACCTCTCATTAGAAGCCAGGAGTATGAGCAGAAACATTATGTGACCCAAGTGTTTATCAACCGAAAACACACCATGGGTGCTGTGTCTCAGTATTTTTCTCTCTCTGCTCTTTCTGAATCTGGCTGTTTATTTCTTTTTTTGTCTCCACTGAAAAAGCCAGAGAAAAGGCTGGACTCGACCGTTGAGCACAGCAGGGGGTGGTAACAGCGTGTGTTTCCACACCACCCACTCAAAGCTGCTCCTGCCCCGTGTTTTAGACCGAGAGGCAATCACAGTTGTCCTTGGTGGGACATACAAGCAAAAATCAAGGTGTGATTGTGTTATTTGATTTCATTATTTAATTCCTGCAGGCCAGCTAACAATTTGGGTGCATGTCCTTGTGTCACTGGGTCTTTTCATATTTCAATTACCAGCGTGGGAGGTTTGTCCTTGTGTGGACTTAGGAAATAATCAATTCAGATTAGATGAGTTATAACCGCACAGAAGAATATCTCAAAATAGATTTGGGGCTCATGCCTCACATAGGTTTAGTTTTGGTCAGACGTTTCCATCCAATATTCATTAGCGTGGCGGTATTATCCATTTTGTGCGTTTACTGATATAGTCAAACTTTTTTTTTTAGGGTGGAATGATTTCATAATAAATAACTTCAAAACTGTTTACACACTTTTAACTTAATTTACATTTTCTTGAAACCTTATAGGGTTCAAATCATACATAATGTTACAAATATATACACTCACTAGCCACTTTATTAGGTATACCTGGTTAATTGTTAACACAAATAGTGAATCACCCAATCACATAACCGGCAACTCAGGGCACAAAGATGAGCTGAAGTTTAAAACGAGCATCAGAATGAGAAAGAAAGTTAATTTAAATGACTTTGAAGGTGGCATTATTGTTGGTGCCAGATGGGCTGATCTGAGTATTTAGAAAACTGCTGGGATTTTCATGCTCAACCAACTTTCTGGTTTACAAAGAATGGTTAGGAAAAGAGAAAACATCCAGTGAGTGGCAGTTTAGTGGATGACAATGACTTGTTGAGGTCAGACATCAGAGGAGACAGTACAGACTTCAAGCATATTGAAAGTGGATGAACTATGCCTAAAAGCTGAGTCTGTGCAAGAAAACCAACTAATTAGAGTGAATTCTTCCAGTGGGGCCAAGAGGAACGCAACCAGATTTATGCCAGATACCTGCTGATGTTTATTAAAAGTATGTGTTAAAAATGCTATAGGACAAGGAAATTCACAGTGAATTTAATCAGAGGAAATTCACAGTGAATTTAATCTTATGCATTCGAGTCTTGACTTTTAAAAAATATTATATGTTGTACAATCATTCCACCCTGAAAAAGAATAATAAAAAGCCAAAATCATTACATTTATGCCAATGAGTGCATTTAAACTTCTTACTGCAACCTGTCAGTTTAATACATGAACTGTGAGACTAATCTAAGCTTTTATTAGTTTGATCAGGCCAAACTGGATAAAAGAGTAACACAATGAAATTACCAGCTGTGTTTAGGTCAAAAGATTGTGAAAGCCAGATGGTGCAATTTGTGAAGTGAGATGGATGACTCAGTCAAAAACATAGAGGTGGTCCATTGCAGTTTTGGTTTAAAGTATGACTATTGTCATCATACGGTAGCAACAATTAATGGAGCAGCAGAGAATCAGTTTAACTTGGTCTATTTTTTTACCTTGCCAACATATCAGAATAATACTCATAAGGTCATGACATAACAATCATTTGTTAAATATTTACCAGGTTGCTCTTCTGCTGCAAAGCACTTCTGACCAGCCAGAGAACATCTGGGGTGTCCAGTATACTAAGGTTAATGATATATCTTGGGGGCTCAGTGCAGTAAAGACAGAGCTTACGTCTCATAAAACGGCATTAAATCCCATCAGTTTTGTAACTATGGACTTTGAGCTCTCCCATTTGAGTTTTTTTTTAAATTATTTTTCTGGCACTAGTGGCCTTTATTTTTTGCATTTTTCAGACAGTAAGCTGACAGGAAAAGGGTGGAGAGAGGTAAGATATGAAGCAAAGGTCGCCTGACCGGGAGTCGAACCAGCGAGGGCCTCTGAACATGGGCTGAGCACCTCAAGCCCCGCACCACTCCGGCGCCCCCATTTGAGTTTTAATGTTTTTTTTTGTATTAGTTTGAATGTGAGAACCTGATTCAAGGTGCCTACGCTGAAGCGTTTGAGTAAACCACGTGAATTATATGAAGGATTCGTGCAGAGTCTAATGTGAAAGGATTTTTGAGGTTGTTAACTTGAATGAAGTCATCCTCCGGAGCAGAGCTGAGTCTCGGTCTTCTTATCCTAGGACTGTCTTCTACTTTCATTGCAGCTTCTAATGACTTGTACAACTACACTTGACAACAATGCATTGCAAAACTATTCATACCTATTGAACCTTTTCAAATTTTGTCACAGTAAAATCACAAACTTTTAATTTATTTTATCAGGTCGCCTAGTTAACAAAATCTCAATATGAATCCATTTGTTCTGTGAAGGCCTCAGAGGTTTGTTAGACAACATTAGTGAACAAACAGCATCATGAAGACCAAGGAACACAGCAGACAGGTCTGAGATACATTTGTGAAGAAGTATAATGCAGGGCTAGGTTATAAAACAATATTCTAAACTTAGAACATCTTATTGAGCACTGTTTAATCCATCACCAAACAATGGAAACAGTACAGAACAACTGCAAACTTACCAGGATTTGGCCATCCACCTAAACGGACCAGCTGGGCATGGAGAGGATTAATCAGAGAAGCAGCGTAGAGTTCCAGATCTGGTGGGGCCGCAAAGATCCACAGAGTCTGTTGACAAGGCAACTATCAGTTGTGCAATCCACAAATCCGCCATCATGAATGAGTGGCAAGAAGAAATCCATTGTTAAAAGAAAGCCATAAGGAGTCCTGTTTCCAGTTTTCCACAAGCCATATAGGGGACACAACAAACATGTGGGAGAAGGTGCGTTGGTCATAGGAGACAAAAATTCAACTCTCTGCCCTACAGGCAAAACACTTTCTGCAGCGGAAAACTAAAACTGCACATCACTGTGAACATACCATCCCCACAGTGAGACGTGATGGTAACAGCAACCTGCTATTGGGATGCTTTTCTTCAACGGGGACAGGGAAGCTAGTTAGAACTGATGGGGAGATAGATAGAGCTAAATACAGGACAACCCTGGAAGAAAACTTGTGAGAGGCTGAGACTGAGCTGGAGGTTCACCTTTCAGAGGGACAGCAACCCTTAACATTTAGAGTTACAATAGAATGGCTCAGATTAAAACAACTGTATGTGTTGGAATGGCCTAGTTAAAGTCCAGAACGAAATCCCATTGAGAATTACACACAAGGCTTAACAATTGATGCTTACACCTTTTACATGAAATATGACTGAGCTTGAGCAATTTTGCAAAGAGGAATGGGCACAAATTTTAGTCTCTAGACGAAGTCTGATAGAAATAGGACACAAAAGACTTACAACTGTAACTGCAACAGAAGGTGGTTCTACTTTATGTTTGTCTAAGATATTGAGTCAACTCTTAACACCAATGCAAATTTTTTTTTTCATACACTTTATGTTTTTTATATTTATATATTATGTTACCTTTGCAAGGCACTTTAACTTAACCTGAAAAAAAAACAAACAAAAAAAATTCAAGAACAATTCAAAGAAACTTCTGCAGATTTCTTATGACTTAGCATTGGTGACTGTAGCGCTGCTTCATATTACTAATTCAGTGATCGCGTTTGGCTGTTTTTCTGCTGCGTCCTCCTGTCCTCCAGCGAGAGCTCGCAGCCAAACACGTCATTCCTCATATCTTTGAATAAGACTTTGAATCATGAGTTGCAGCCTGTGGAAAGCAGAGGAGCAAAATAGAAACCAACACAAATGGTTTCAGGGAATATAGAGTGAAAATGTCAAGACTTCATAATATTAAATAATTCAGAGGTTACAGCAAAATCAAAGCTGTTGATTTGAGTATTTGTAGCATAGGGGAGTATTTTAATTTTGTTCCACTTTATCTTAATAGCCAGGATTTTGCTATATTTGTGTTTTTTAACCAGAACTTAAGCATGAAGAGAATGGAAACAAAACAAATAAATCCCAGAATACTACATTATAAGACATAAAGCACATTAAATTAATCTATTGCTTGACAAAAAATTAAATGTTCTGTCCTTAATATCTGTATGCAGACGTGTCTGCTGTATATTGTTCGATTGTTAATATTGCTCACAGTGAAAACTTGCATTGAAACCTGGAGGACGGGATTACAGCAGAGGATTATGGCAAAACCAAATCCCACTCCCTCCATGCAACAACAAAAAATATATAAGTAGATTGATTTTCATCGAGATGTCAATCGATGCTTTGTTTTGCTGATGGGATCAGAGGGTGGAGTGTCACATTTTCTGCCGATGAGATTGAACAGCATCGAGGGGCTTAGTGGCAAACACAATCGAGGAGCGTAAACATAGCGAGGGCCACGAGAGACCGATCAATGGGCCCAGTCTGGGATTGATTAATTACCCCATGAAAGAGACTGAGGTGTGAGAGCACCACAGAAACCTGATCAGAACAAGATTTATCGCCCAATCTCTGTATCATCACCCCACCCCTCTCACTGTTTTCTCTTAACACGCTTTTTTTTTCTTCTTAAACAAATCTGTCCCTGTTTCTCTATTTACTGACTCGACTGTGTCACGTGAAAGTGGAGAAAACTCTCTCTATTTTCTCAAACAAAGGTAAAGAAAGGGGGTAAAAAAACAAGGTTATTGTGACCTTTAATCTCAATTCTAATTAAGAATAAAATTGAACATCAGGAACCCATGATGAGGCCTAGTGCTATTATAAAATTTAATTTGATTGTCTCAAATATGGTACTAAACTCATTAATTAAACAGATGAATATAGACTCTCCATGATTTCCATGTTTTAACAAGAAAAGAAAAATAAGACAAAACTTCTGTTCAAGGGGAGGTAACAATTTGAAAAATTATTTGTCTCTTTCCCCCAAAGAACCTTTTTGGACAATTGTTTTATTTAACATTTAAAGCTCTGTTGTGGTTAAATGTAAACTAAATACATTTTTAGATGAAAAGCTTTAAAAAATATGCATAAACAATTGCCAGGAATGTAAGTATTTTGATTTAATTGGCATTTTATTGCACATATATCACAATTAAAAATCGGGAGAAAAGCCTAATGTATTTTATGTGGTTTCGCTGCCAAACACACATTTTCTTTTTATCATATTAAGCTATTACGCTGCTGCCACACTCTTTCTGATCTGGCCACCTGTTGCCATATCTCAAAAAACACATTTTACATGTGACGAGATGTGAAGAAATAAAGCGCTCTTTGTGGCACATCAATATTCAATTTCACATACTGTTTGCTGCCGTGCTCAAACCCCTGTTAATATGCCTGGTTTTTGTGATGTAAAAAATAAGATGGTAAATCATTTCAAATTTTTGCACGTCACAGTTATCCTGCACCACTCAACTGAAAAGCCAAGGAAGGAAAAAAAGTTTTAAAAAGTTGCAATAACCCGATTGTATATGTGTGCACACCCTTAAAATATTACTTTTTTAAACCATTTTTGATTCAGTTCTAGCATTCAGTCTTTGGTTGGAGTCTCGTAGGATCCCACAGCTTGAATAGACAATATTGCCCCTCTCTGCCTTGTAAAAGTTCTCCAGATCTGACAGATGCTTAGCACATCTTGTGTCGACTGCCCTCTTTAAAGTGACGTCACAGATTTCCTGACAGATTTAGTTCTGTACTCTGGTTAGGCCTTTCCACCACTGTAATTTTCCTCTCATGATTTGGATGTAAGCTTGGACTCACAGTGAGGCTAAAAAGTAAAGTCTATTCCGCTTTCTAGCAGAGGTTTTGAGTCAAAATGGATTGGGAATTGGAACAGTTCATATTTTGATACACTCCGACAAAAAACTATTTTCCATCTGATAAAAGGTAACCCCCATCATGAGAGTGTCACCACAATGTTTCACTGTAGTACTGGTGTTATACTGGTAATGTTTTTCGTTGTTTTTGTATCTAATTTACTTTTCACTCCCTTACCATCTGACAGAGCTACTGCTTGTGAACATGTTTTTTTTTAACTATAATATTAAAATAAATGATAAATATGGTAAATGGACTGAATTTATATAGCTTCTGGTCATACTGACCACATAAAGCGCTTCACCCTAGAGCCACATTCATCCTATCGCGCTAACACACACACACACACACATTCATGCAAAGATATACATCTCGGTGTAAAATAAGGACACTGAGTTGCACATTGCAGCATTTATAGATCAAAAGTTTGGGGGAGTTACTGAAAACAACATTTGCTATTGTAATGACAGCTAAAAATGTTATTTTTACATTTTTATTCTCTAATTCAAGTCAAACACTGTTTACTCTGAATGCCTGAATTTCTTTACTGCCCCGATTTAGTCTTATTTTTAAAGTTTCCATAACCTATGGCTATAGTATTACTTCATACTTTACACTACAATTAGGAGTAATGTTAATAACTGTTCATGCATTTAGCTCAGGAAAATGAAAGCCTACCTTATTCTAGTCTATTTAAGCAATGAAAACAGATCCTCCTCTCAGGTATTTCCAATTTTCCTCTTCAGCAGAGATTTACTTCATGCTGGACAGATGCAGTAAGGCTGCTTTACCCTTTGTGTCATGCTCGTGTTTACCCTAATGCAGGCTGGGTTAAACTATGGTGGAAAATTTGCAGTGTTCATTCTGAGTTGTTTGTGTTTTACATAAAATTGTATCTTAGGAAAAACTGAAACTGATGTAAAAGAAGGAGGAGTTTCCCTCCCCTGAAATAGACCGGAATCAAACTGACATTCAGAAACAACATGAAACCAAATATATAAAAAGGAAGCAGAAATCTCTTGCTTTCCACCAATGTACAATTATATTTTAACCACAACATAATCAGTGTGAATGAACCAGTGATTGACACAGATACATTTAAGCTTATGTTACAACCTGATTGTCTAACATATCTTAAGCAGACAATGGAGCCGTTGATTGAGGATGTTGATGGTTTGTCTGACTTGGTAAAATGAACCCCTTCCAGCTTCAGTGCAGTTTAACGACAGCAAACAAGCAGACCCATCCTGTTTGAAAGTTTTTTTTCCTCAATTTCAGTGATGCCAAAAACATATACTGTATCTGCTCAGAAGACCAGGTCCAAGTGCATCAAAACTATTGAAAGAAATTACAAATAATCAACTTGCCCTGTCCAAATCCACCCATCCAAGATTAAGGTGATTTTTTCTGTGCATGTAAGCGTTTTCTTAAAAAAGCTTAGGTTTCAATTCATATTTTCATTCATTAATTTTTATTCACATTGGATATAAATGCTAACCAGGGCTAACTGTTCTTTTAGAAAAGAGACCCAGAAGAGTCACAGGTTCAACAAGATGTAGGTTTGCTGATACTGCAAAAAGACTCGATTCATAAAAATACACTGCTCAAAAAAATAAAAGGAACACTCAAATAACACATCCTAGATCTGTATGAATGAAATATTCTCATTGAATACTTTGTTCTGTACAAAGTTGAATGTACTGACAACGAAATCACACAAAAATCATCACTGGAAATAAAATGTATTAACCAATGGAGGCCTGGATTTGGAGTCACACACAAAATTAAAGTGGAAAAACACACTACAGGCTGATCCAACTTTGATGTAATGTCCTTAAAACAAGTCAAAATGAGGCTCAGTATTGTGTGTGGCCTCCACGTGCCTGTATGACCTCCCTACAACGCCTGGGCATGCTCCTGATGAGACAGTGGATGGTCTCCTGAGGGATCTCCTCCCAGACCTGGACTAAAGTATCCGCCAACTCCTGGACAGTCTGTGGTGCAACGTGACGTTGGTGGATGGAGAGAGACATGATGTCCCAGATGTGCTCAATCGGATTCAGGTCTGGGGAACGGGCGGGCCAGTCCATAGCTTCAATGTCTTCATCTTGCAGGAACTGCTGACACACTCCAGCCACATGAAGTCTAGCATTGTCCTGCATTAGGAGGAACCCAGGGCCAACCGCACCAGCATATGGTCTCACAAGGGGTCTGAGGATCTCATCTCGGTGCCTGATGGCAGTCAGGCTACCTCTGGTGAGCACATGGAGGGTCTTGCGGCCCTCCAAAGAAATGCCACCCCACACCATGACTGACCCACTGCCAAGCCGGTCATGCTGAAGGATGTTGCAGGCAGCAGATTGCTCTCCATGGTGTCTCCAGACTCTGTCACGTCTGTCACATGTGCTCAGTGTGAACCTGCTTTCATCTGTGAAGAGCACAGGGCGCCAGTGGCGAATTTGCCAATCCTGGTGTTCTCTGGCAAATGCCAAGCGTCCTGCACGGTGTTGGGCTGTGAGCACAACCCCCATTTGTGGACGTCGGGCCCTCATACCATCCTCATGGAGTCGGTTTCTAACCGTTTGTGCAGACACATGCACATTTGTGGCCTGCTGGAGGTCATTTTGCAGGGCTCTGGCAGTGCTCCTCCTGTTCCTCCTTGCACAAAGGCGGAGGTAGCGGTCCTGCTGCAGGGTTGTTGCCCTCCTACGGCCTCCTCCACGTCTCCTGGTGTACGGGCCTGTCTCCTGGTAGCGCTTTCAGGCTCTGGACACTACGCTGACAAACACAGCAAACCTTCCTGCCACAGCTCGCATTGATGTGCCATCCTGGATGAGCTGCACTACCTGAGCCACTTGTGTGGGTTGTAGAGTCCGTCTCATGCTACCACGAGTGTGAAAGCACCACCAGCATTCAAAAGTGACCAAAACATCAGCCAGAAAGCATAGGTACTGAGAAGTGGTCTGTGGTCCCCACCTGCAGAACCACTCCTTTATTGAGTGTCTCTTGCTAATCGCCAAAGATTTCCCCCTGTTTTCTATTCCATTTGCACAACAGCATATGAAATTGATTGTCAATCAGTGTTGCTTCCTAAGTGGACAGTTTGATTTCACAGAAGTCTGATTTACTTGGAGTTATATTCTGTTGTTTAAGTGTTCCCTTTATGTTTTTGAGCAGCGTATAATCAATGGAGAATTCTGCAGGGTGAAAACAGTAATTAGTGAGAAAAGCTGCCTGAAATTTTAAAATAGAGTCTCTGACTCTTGAGTGTTTTGGATATCTAAAAAACTTAACAATTAACTTAAAAAATGAACTTTAACCTGACTTGATTTTTTTCTAGTTTACCATTTCACAAATATCTGAAATAATTTAGTCTAAGACGTTTTCCTCTTTGTTGCGGGGGAAGATGGTTGAAATGTGCTTTTAACCTGGTCCCAGTCTGGCAAGCCTATAGCTGAGCTTTCTGCTGAGAGGACGTCATTCAGAGAGCTGTTTAATGGAGGTAAGATATTGACGGCTTTAATATAAGCCCAAGAACCCCACTTCAAAATACATCTTTTTCCAATCTTTTTATTTAGATAAAATTATTTTATTTGAATTTGTAGATCTGAAAATATTGATTCATGGTTACTGTCCATTTTTTCCATCAGTTTAAAAAGAAATACTTTGAAGATGGTTGATAATGTCAGAGAGTGGTTATTCAAAGTGACTTGGCAATGACAAGTTTAAACTCTTTTTATTTAAAATCGCATAAAGCAAATGTACAATCACACACTGTAAAATCAGGACAACAAGGATAGAACAGTTGTAATAAGAAGAAAAACTTTCTTAATAGGGAACATTTGACATCCAATAATTTGCTTAAGTAGCAACAAGTCAGTAAAGTGACTTGTTGAGGTTGAGTACTTTAGAGGTAAAATGGAGTGGTTGTATAATTTTTTGTTTAAGTTTAGTTTTGTTTAACATTTTCACATTTTGTCACGTTACAACCATTTATTATATTGGTATTTCACATGAAACCAAAACAAAATAATGCATCACTGTGAAACTGAATAAAAAGGATAAATAGTTTGTAATTTTTTAAGCCAATTGAAATCTAAAAACTCTGTTTATATTCAGTCCCTTTTACTCTGATAACCTAAAATAAGATCCAATAAAACCAACTGCCTTCAAGAATCGCCCGATTATTAAACAGAGACCACCTGTTTGTAATTTAATCTCGATGTAAATCCAGCTGTTCAGTGACGTCCCTAGAGGTTTGTTAGAGAACATTAGTGAACAAAAAGCATCATGAAGGCCAAGGAACACAATGCAGGGCAGGCAAAGTGAGCATTACCAAGAGAAGCAACCAAGAGACCCATAGTTACACTGGAACAGCTGCAAAGATCCACAGTTTAGGTGTAAGAATCTTTTGACACAATAACATTTTTTCATACACTCTACAAATCTGTCCTTTATAGAAGAGAGTTAAGAAGAAAGCTATAGGAAGTCCCGTTTAAAGTTACCACAAATCATGTAGGGGACACGGCAGACATGGAAAAATGTGGTTGAGTCAAATGAGACCTAAACTTTTTGGAATACATGCAAAAACTATGTGAGAACTGACACTACACATCACTCTGAATACACCGTGTCCACTGTGAAGGTTGGTGGTGTCAGCATTATGATGGGGGATGATTTTCTTCAGCAAGGGCAGGGAAGTCGGTCAGGGGGCTGAATAAAAATGCAGCATCACCCTTTCAGATTTTTATTTGTAAAAAAAAAAAAAAAAAAAAAAAAAAAAAAAAAAAAACACACGAAAACTTTTCCTTTTACTTCACAAATATGGAATACGTTGTGTTGTGTAATCACATAAAATCCTAACAAAATACACTGACGAACATTCCAATAAAAAGTTAGTGTCTTACCTGACAAAATAACTCTTGATCACCATTCACTTACAGAATTATGAAACATTATGATTACAAATTCTCAAACATCACCAATCTTCAACAAGCTATCGCAACCGGCTAAATGATTCCCTACATAGGAGACAGTGCCCTGACTGGTCGCTGTCATAACCAGGAAAGCCACATGACAGTGCTGATGTCTGATGCATAGCTGTCTCGCTGTCGCCCGACATCCTCACCCGAAATAATGATGACCTTTGATTCCCAAAAGATGTCAGGAGACAGGAGGAAAAACTGCAAACGCGGCCAATTAATTTGGGGTGAAGAGGAGTGGAACAAGTGAATGCGTCAAGCAGCTCGAGTGAACGTTGAAGGGCTCCAGGAAAGACAAAGCTCAGGATAATTAGGATTCAGAAAGCCCTTTGTCAAAGATAATTAAAGCTGACAGCCACTGTGGAGTGGAGAGGAAGAGAACAGAAAATCCCTTCAAACTACAGGGCTCACTTTTAACACTCACTCTGCATCATCCTTCAGCCTCTGTCTGCCTCACACACACAACCTGCAGTAACATCCATCATTCCTGCTTGTTCTGATATTGCACACTTGGCATTATAAGAGGCGACAGATCAAGCACGCAGACAATAAAAGCTGCTGTTTTTTTTTTGTTTGTTTTTTTTACAAGGAAAGTCTGTTGCGCCAACTGCACATTAATAGAGTTGATAGTTTCTAAAGTGTGCGGACATCTCACGTTTTCAACTTGATTCTGTTAATAATTTTGTCCAAATATTTGTGGGATCCAAACTCAAAGGCTTGTCTTTTTTTTTCTTGCTTAAGAATGTTACGTTAGCATCACAAAATGAGATCTGTGAACTAATCCATTTAATTAGTGAGGAATAATTTCTACATTTTTACATTTTCTAAAGCGGGACTCTTATGCGTGTTCATACAAACAATAGATTAGATGGCAGTAGCTTGCAACAAATGACTAATTATTACTCAGTGGTGAGCTCTATGAATTACATAAACCCTTGGCATGTTGGTTTTGTTTTTGCTCTGTAGCTGAGATCCAGTTTTTATGTAGCAGCTGTCCTGAAATTAAAAGAACATTTATAGTTTTTTTTTATATTTAGGTGGATGCTAATTTTGTTTCTTGATTACACACATACAATAACAAATTATTCATACCCCTGCAGAATTTTACAAATGCTTGAAATGTTGACACACGTGTTGATTTATGCTATTTCTATTTTTTTTTTTAACATTATTTTCACATCCCTTATTTTGCTAATCAGCAGCAAAGCATTTATTTTGCCATCGTAGCAATGACCACTTATTGTGTTCACTAAAAAGCATGTCGCATATCTCCACTCCTCTTTTGTGTTTTTCCCGGTCCAATTTTTGTAAACTTGTGTCTTAACCAGAGAAATGTTAAATATTGCAAATCTGTAAACAGGGGATGACAAAAGGTAACATAATTCAACTAATGACCAAGCTGGTTGCAGCAATTCAGGAGGTGCAAGGAGGTCTAGACTTACGAAACAAGGATTTAAATAAGGCAAACTTACAGTTCGGTCATGCTCTTACCGGCTATTTATTAGACACATCTTGCTCCTACCATGTTGGACTCTAAATCGTTGTGGCATTTATTCAACAAGGTGTCAGACACATTCCTCATAGAGTAGTTGCTACAGCTTTGTCAGCTGCACCTCTATGATCCCACTGCTATCTCAAAGCTGCTCTTCTGGGTTGAGATCTGGTGTCTATGGAATCCATTGGGAGTACAGTGAACTCGTGTTCAAGAAACCAGCTTGAGAAGATCTGAGTTTTGCAAAATGGTGCATTATCCTGCTGGAAGCCACTATCAGGAGATGGCCACACAGTGGTCCTAAAGAGATGGACATGGTCAGGAACAATTCTCAGGTACATTGTGTTGTTTAAATGATGCTCAGTTGGTACAACGGCTGCCAAAGCATGCCACCAAGCTGACCTGTTGGTACAACTCAGGATGGATCACAGTTCTCATGTCGTTTACACCAGATTTTTATCCCAACCTCTGAATGTTGCAACTAAAATCGAGGCTTTGTACTCAGAGGTGGTTTTCTACATAGCTTGGTGGTACCGAGTGGAGTTTTGAGCTTCTGTTGCCTTTCAATCATTTAACACTAATCAGGCCATTCTCCTTTTACCCCTGATAAGTTCATCTTTATGCACACAACTGCTACTCTCTGGGTGTTTTCTCCAAACCACACCACATTCAAACTCACTTAAATCTTCTTTCTTCTCCATTCTGATGCTCAGTCTTCACCACATCTAGATGCTTGTATGCATCGAGTTGCTGACATTTGATTGGGTAATTTGCCATTTGTTTTAACAACCAATTGAACAGGCTACTAAAGTGGCAGGTGAAAGTAAATGTGAAGAGACGTAAAGCCAGCTCCTATTATTTGCAGCTCTTTCCTTTAGTTTCTTGGCTGAAAATAACTAATTGAAAAGGTTTGTTATGTAACAAATCAAGTGTAGAAAGCAGAAAGATAGTGTAACAGTAACAGAAGCACGTTTTTCATTCATTCATGTTCATACCAGTCAGTATGAAGTGCCTATAAACTAAGTTATACAGAACAAACCCAGACAGCACTACTCTAGATTCATCTGGCCATGTTTAAATGGTTTAATTGTGTCATTTAACAGTGCTAATGCAGACACAGCTCTGTGTTTGGCAAGTAGAATGTTCTCAAACCATTTCTCCTTGTTGATATTGGATACTTTTCCACTGTTCACACCAAGATATCTCTCTTGAGTTTTATCTCAGCAACACATCCTTCAAAGTTCTCAAACAGTGATGGTGAGCGTGTACATTCCTCTCTCTGTGGAAATGGGGAACTCCTTGGTTTGGGTCTAAGGTCCATGAGTTTGCTGAAGTGTCCAGGTTAAGATGCTGGAACCAGAAAGGCTAAAAGTCATTCAGCATAAACCCGCTGGTAATGCTTGCACCCTGAAAGGTACTTGAAAACAAGTCATTCAACACAGAAAACATGGACAGCATTATAAGTATACAGCAAATATAGGCTAGAAATTAGTACAGTACCATCAATTGCATTTTGGACATTTAGGCATGTTTATCAGCATCAAGGTCTTTGGAGAATTTCAATAAGTTATGATTTCCAAACGACAAAATGTGTCTATCATACTGTCTCTACGGTTTAAAGTCCTTCTTTTTTAAATTGGCAGAGGTACTAGAGTTTTCTTTTCTCAATTTGTTGATGTGCACTGCTGCTCAGCTGGCCAAAATAAAGCTCCTAAACAATTATTTTACAAGAAAAGATGTTGGCTGTTTGCAGATATTTCCGGTCACAGAGGAGCACCAACCATCACTCTTATTGAAGTAACACCGTTTTAAAAGCACAGTTGGAAAACTTCCACAAGCTTTTCTGATAAGCAGTAAACTGCAGTCTCACTACAGGAGCAGACGGCCTGACTAACCAAGTTAGTTTTTACTCGAGGTTATCATAGCGTGAAAAACCGCAAACCAGCCTACGTCTGTCTGGGCATAAACAAGCCAGAGTTGTTATGTTCAGATCCATTAGGCATCCAAAAGCTTTTTAATCTTATTAAGTAGCAGGATGAATCGCAATAGTTTTGAAAATTGTGTGTGTTTAAAAAGAAAAGTGAAAACTTTCACTTTAAAGCTCAATCAGTGAACTACATGGTGGGTGAAAGTAGAAGAATTTCTAGGTGTTTCTTGAGTTTTTCTGTTAAGAAAACCACTTTCACTTCCTACCAGGAGGAGATAAAATGGGAACACGGTCAGTGAAGTGCTACAATAATCCCAGTTGTGCGGCAAATTTTATTTAAGAGGTTCTTGGAAACCTGAACAGCTTCTGACCCAAATCAGGCTGAAGCAGCAATACCCCTGCGTAGGTCATTAAGCCAAGTTTGTTTGCTTTAAACTGAACGAATTATTTAAAAAAAGGAAAAAGAGTTACTGCTTTAAAACATCAATACAGTCGTGTTTAATATTTAACCCATCATCTTAAAGCAATGACATGAATCATTCTCCTTCAGGCCAGTATATACAATAAAAAAGTAAAGCATGAAATGAGAAACATGCTGGATTTTGTTTCAATTCGGAAAATAAAACTAAAGCTAAAAAAAAGAGTAAACTTATTCGATATTTGTTTGTCAAGATTAGGTGAAATTAGGTAAACCAATGCAACTCCTCGTAAAAGTTCAATACGGTAAACAAAAAAAGTAAACTAAATTCTAAAAAAAAAATTTTCTCTAATTAAAAGGTCATAAACTCATAAAACATGTTTTTACATTTATTACTACATTACAAAATAAATGCCTATTCATGCGAGTGAGACTTTATATCGTTCCTATCAAGTTTAGTCTGCAGGAATGACGTATATCACCCAGTTAAACATTTTCTCAACTTTGTAAGCTGCGTTACCTTTTTCTTAAGCTGTACTGCCTTTTTATCGGTTTCACATTAACAGTTACTGTAAGCCCTGTCGAACACAGGAAGTATTTACAGTCTTTGAAAATTAAACATCACAGACATTACAAGAAGCTGCACTTTGTGCACCAAAACTAATGCAGACCTGTCTATTTTTCATTTCCAGGTATGTTTTTTCCAGTTCCCCTGTACACTGGGTCCGTAAAAGTCCAAATGTGCGTGACTATAAGTGCTTTGTCACAGGGACCACCAGAGAAACCATTGTAGAGAAGGCACTTATTAGAGACAGATATATTCTGATTGGCGTAGACTTTTTAGTGTGGTTCGCAATATTTCGTCTTTATGAAGTGGAGGTAAAATAGATGCTTTAATTTAAGAATACTGCTGGGTGAAGCTCTGGTGGAACGCCTTAACGTTGTTCAGCAGGATCTTCAGCTTATCTGTTGGTGGCAAGATGGTCATTCTGGGTGGCAAAGAGAAAAAGACATTAACATGAATGTTTGGACACCTTGAAGTAAAACTGATTAGGATGGGAACAGATATATTATGTGGGGTTATTTGTGCCACCCTTGGCACCAACAGCAGTCACCGTGCCTCTAAAATATTGATAATGACTCTTTTACATCAGTGTGGAGAAATCTTGGCCCACTCTGCTTAGCATAATTGTTTTAATTCAGCCACATTGGATGGTTTTCATGCTTGAACGTCCTGTAAAAGGTCATGTCACAGCATTTCAATTTGTTTCAAGACCGGGTTTTGACTAGACCCCTCCAAAACCTAAATTTTGTCACTTGCTGGTGTGATTGAGTTTAAGATCTTAAGCTGATGGCTGGACCTTCTCCTTCAGGATTTCTGGCTGGAGAGCAGAATTCATGGTTCCACCAGTTACAGCCAGACTTTCAGGTCCTGAAGAAGCAAAGCTTCCTCAGACCATCACACTACCACCACTATGTTTGACTGTTTTTTCTTTTCCAAACGCTGCTTTAATTTATCTCAGATGTGATTGGGTCTACAGTCTCCTCATATTTTCCAAAAGGTCTTGGTAAATCAAAATTATTTTTCCAAATGTGCGATGGGCCTCTGTGTTGTTTTTTTTTTGGTAATCACTGTTTTTTTTTTTACCTCAGAACTCTCTCATGGATGCAATTTTTGCCTAGTCTCTTTCCGGCTATTGAATCATGAACATCAACCTTAACTAAGGCAAGTGAGGCCTGCAGTGCTTTAGATGTTGGTTCTTTAGTGACATCCTGGATGACTCGCCGATGTGCCTTTTGCACCCTTTTCAAACTGATAGGTGGGTGCGGCTAGTGAACTGTGCACAGGTTTCCAAAAAAACGTGATTAAGATCATGGCCAGTTTTGTTTGGACAGCATTTTTACCTCCAAACTGCATTTGTATTTTCTACGGTTATCTTTGATAATAAAACTTGTTTAATTGCCAGAAATATTTAACTGTGACAAATACAAAAACAGAAGAAATCTCTAAAGGAACACACTTTTTTTCATTACACTGCATGTATATACTAAAAAAGAAGTGGGCAAAGAACAGAGCTCTGGGGTACACAGATACTTTTTTATAAATGACCACAGTAGAGTATAAAATACCAGTGCTTTAAGATGTAATATTAGTACTCTGAAAATATAGGAGCTCTGTTAATTGATGCTTTCAAGGTCCTGAGCTGCAGTATTTGGAGCAGGACACATCCTTTAATGGTATACACAGAAAGGTGCTGGAATACAATGACCACACTGATCCTGAGCCATTACAAATGATGCTGAAACTATTTTCTCCTTTAAACCCATCAGTATAAACTGGAATGTGTGAAAAAAAGTGGCATCTTTTGTTTAAAACCATCCCGTCTTTGAACAAGTTTGACCTCATATCTTGTGACCTAAACCCTTAAGCAAACAAAGTTAAAACAGGTCTGGAAACAAACCAGCTATTTTACAAGTTGGCAAAACACTTTTTTACCTCAATGGAAAAACATATATGGGCAGAAAGAAAAATAATTAAAGGAGTCTACACGGGTTTACAAATACATTAGCTTCTTTACTTTTTTTTTTTAATTAGTTTTGTGCCATATTTTATTTTATGAAAAAAATATATTTATTCTTAAAAACAAGGAACACTGAACTTGAGCAACAACTCTACTAACAACTGATTGTTGCAGTCTTATAAACTCTATTATTAATCAAAATATAAAGCATATCACAAAGACTAACATGTTCTAGTGGACAGGCCTATTTCAAAGCAGACATTCTGATATGAAATAAGGCTAGCAAAGCTGAATTAAACAAAGGCTGGGCTCCACTTCCACACGCGTGCTTGCCGGTTACCTGTAGAGCGAACCTAAGAGCGAAACATGTACTAAGTGTCATGCAGCCCTCAGAAACAAAGCTGTGATTATGCTTTTATTCTAAATTAAAATGTCTGCCATTACTACATGCCCAGTACTCCTCCTATCCTGAGTGTGTACTTTTAGCACAAGACCATCACTGAAAAGTCGTGGCAGAAGGCAGGGGGGCTTATTGCAGCAGACCCACAGACACTGAAAATATAGCCTTTGTTGCTCATATTCTTCTATATGTTTGAAGGACTGTTTAAAAATAATTAATAACAAAATAAGCAATTGTTGGCCCACATTTTGCAGTAAATTTGTGTTTTTCCTGCTCTGAAGGAAAAGGGACAATGATAAGACATTGCAGCTGTGTTCCCAAACATTTAGAGATCTCTCATGGCTGCCACTTCTGAGTCTTTTCATTCAGCTTGAAACGTTCTACAACAAAAACGTTCATTCACTTGCCAACAAGGTCGCCCAGGAGCTGTTTATCCAGTATAGAAAGCGCTCTTTGTTGTGCCAGCTTACAGTGCCTTGTAAAAGGGATTCATTGCCTTAAACATTTTCCACATGCTGTCAAGTTAAAACAACAAACCTCCAGGTATATTTTGGGGATTTTATGTGCTACAACAACACAAAGTAGTGCACATTTTTGAAATGAAAGAAAATGATAAATGGTTTTCTACTGTTTTACAAACCAAAATGTTTGTTTTGCATCTGCAGCTCTGACTCAACACTGTAAAAACCACATTTCAGTTCAGTTACTGCTGCAAGTTCTTTGGCGAATATCTCTACGACTTTTGCAGAATTACAGACTGAAGATTTCGCCCATTCTTCTGTTCATTCAACATCAGTCTTTAACCTCAATATTCAACCTCAGTCAGACTGATTGGAGAGAGAAAGATTATCAGTTGATTTAGGTCCAGACTTCAACTGTGGACACTACACAAGATATTATTTTGTAAAAACAAAAAAGAAAAAGAAAAACCATGCATCATTTTCTGCCCACTTAATAATTATATTTCTTTGTGTTGGTCTATCATATAAAAACCCAATAAAATACAGTAAAGTTTGTTGCACTGTGACAAAGTGTGGAATATTAAATAAATGGACTTTTTTGTTTATGATAAAATTATATCAACCTTCCAACTATTTGCTTCAGCCTATAAGAATAAACGTTCTGTACCTGAAGTGGTACGTTCCCTCCTTTTGGCCAAAACCACTTCCAGGAACGAGGCAAATTCCTGTCTCTTCCAACATCTTCATGCAGTAAAACATATCCGGCTGCTGACCAAGTTCCTGGACGAGAAAACGGGGAAAATTCTGTGGTTGAAGCTTGATGTTCTTTTGAAAAGAGTTTAATCGTATTGATGAGAAAATAAGACTTTACTTTAAGCTTTAGATACATTTTTAAAAGAGAACAGACAGTCTTTCATTTAAAAAAAGGTAGATACACAATGAAACTCACTGACTTTATCAGAATTCTGTTTTTGAGATTACTTCAATTATGCAGGAATGATTGCATAATAAGTCCATTTACACAGTGCTGGACCCAAATAAAAGGTCAACATGTCCATATTAGTCACGCTTTCAAGCAAGAGTTCCCTGCTGTACGTACTTCAAAAATGAATGGTTTATTAATCAGCTACGCACTTCTGACAAACACTTCTGAAAATGCTCGACTTCATTCCTTACTGTGTTAATTGACCTTACTTTGCTTTTTAAACAAGGAATTCTTTGTTCAGATTCCCAGTAACACATCAAATAACTTCTGATTAAAAGTTTTTCCTAAGACGCTTTTGAATAAATATATATATATATATATATATAAAAATTAGAATATGGGTTCAGACAAGGCTCGTTAGTCAGATTATAAGCCTTTGAACATAACAAACATTAAGCGGGTATTGTACATATTCTTCATTAAGCCCATGTTTCCGTATTAAACATACATTTTTTTTATTGGTCTTATGTAATATTTTCATCTTAAATGTCGTGTTTTTATTAGCTGCAGGGAGAAAATCACAATAACTGACAGAAATAAAGGGGTTAAAACATTAGTCTGAGTGGAATAAATCTATATAATGTTGTTTCACTTAGACAATTGCTGAAAATTAATGAACGTTTCAATAATATTCGAATTTATTGGATATAACTATATATATATATATATATATATATATATATATATATTTATATAGTTATTTATATATATATAATGTTGTTGACATAAGGAAGCTCTATCTCTGCTTGTTTAAGTTTTGAGGTAATGGGGGAATTAATATATTGAACAGAGTCAGGCATATTGATCAGGTTTCAGTAGGTCAGGTTGACTCTGATCTTATTCCCTGTGAAGCTCATCAGTTTCTCAGTGGCTCCACTCTTCACACCCCCTAAAATAACTACCAGGCAGTCAACTGTAAGACAGAACGGCCACTGAAAGCTATTGGAAATCATTTGTTCTCGTTAGCAAACAATGGGGTGGAAGTATAACATCATGAACAAGTTTAATTATTCAGTCCCAACTGTTGAACATAATTGCAGCCCTAATTTGTGTTGTGTGATTAAGTACGTTTATGGCTGTTGAGGTCACAAAAGAAAAACAAGTTCAACGAAGAATGACAAGATTAGAGTGTTTTGGGTAAAAATAATGATGCGCTTCCCTCATTTAATTCTCTCGATTTTTCCTGTTACCCTGAGCTTGAATCACTGAAACATGCAAAGAAGAAGGTTCAGAACTGACCTTGGCTTCCTGAATTGCCCTCTCAGGTATGGTTATGCAAGGAAAGGAGTACATCGCACCCTGCACAGGATTACAGCGGATGCCCTCCACAGTATTGAGTACCTGCTCGGTAAGTTTGGCCTTCTCTGCTAAGGCACTTAACGTAGTTGTGCGTTCCTTTTAGTGAGAGAGAGAACAGACCGGAAAAAAATGAAACATCAGTTAGGCTAAAGACAGATTTAACTACAATTTTAAAACTGTTACAACTGTTACAATAAGCAACATTTGTGATACAGATATGGACTCAGCTGATAGTATTTACACCGTCTTGCAATATTCTGTTTTGTAAAGCTCAAGGGGAGACTAATTTTGTTTCAGTTTCAAAACATCATCGACAGCTCTCTGTTGCTGCATGTTCTGTCATGTCTTTAAACTAAAATTGTCACTTTAAGCTGTGACGTTCTTATTCAGAAATGATCAACTGCACTGTTGAACAATGATTGCAGTTGTTTCAATAAAGCTGTCCTGGTATTTGGAATCTTTCGCAGCGTGGAAAAAAAAAGACCCTGTCAATTTGCTTTTGGGGTCATTATTTAAATTTAAAGGTTACTGAGTTGGTTTCTTATTTAATTTAGAAGCATTTCAACATGTTAGGCAGACCAGCAAAAGCTAATTAGCCTACCTTTAAACTAGTATTTACTCAAAAATTTAAATCCATCCAATAATGTTTTACCGTTTAGTTGTAGGAACAACCTAATTGGTCACAAGTGGCTCCTACAACAATCAAGCCACTGACGATGATGATTTTGGACAGGATGCAAATCAGATCACATTCCCGTCGTGTTCTTAAGGAACTGAATACGATGCACTTTAAAAATTACACCAAACCACAAACTGATTTTAACTGCTCACATATTAAAGCCTCCTGGGGTGCTCGTTGACCTTTTAGCAACACTTGGAGCTCATGGTTCAGTGAGTCATGGTGCATCCAGCAGGAATTGTAAGGCTGGTTTATAAACAGCTTTCCCTGGACGAGGGCGTGACATATGGACTTCAATCGCTCCAGAACTAAAAATGAACTCTAATGCCCCCTTTCCACTGGCTGGATTTGGCCCTACTCGACTCCACTCGGCTCGCTTTGCTAGCGTTTGCATTACTATTTTTCCGTACCGGTATCCACTTTTTCGGTTCCGTCTCCTCAGCAGGTACGACCAAGGCTGAGTAGGGACTACATGCAACGTTAACAGACTGCTGTTCACTGACTGGCCGTGGGACAAGGAGAAATTAGAAGGTTTTTGTTGAGAAAGTGCAAGGAAAGGTTAATAAAACTCTAGAGCAACTACAATAATACTAGGGACCACAGTGGCCAGAGCAGGTCAGCAATTTTACCATTTACTGATCATAAATTAGCCTGAAGGCTGACAGAACAGAAAAAGGACACATCAGTTTTCTGAATTACACGTAGGCAGAGCGCTGTATTTAATAACATCCTAAATCAGCTGATCACACATAATATCAGCTGTTCAGAGGCACAAACATTTCTCCCAAAACACACAAAACAACACCACCATGAAACAACGTGTTTGGTTCTGACATTTATTGACGGTCCTTAAGCGAACCACCATCTGCAGAAAGAGGTAGCAGGCAGAGAGCAGCTGCCCCGTAATCAGACTGCTTGCATTGGACCAAATGGGAGGACGAGCCCGTTGAATCTGCAGAGCACGAATATGCAATATCTACCTAAAACTAACTTCAAAGGTCAAAAGTCAGCGGTTTTGCACTTTCAAGTCCTTGTCAAAGATCCTTGACAAAAACTTCCTCATTAAGCCCAAAATTTTAACTTCAGGCAAACTTTGGAGCTTCACCATCCAGACAGCAGCGTCTCTCCTCTCTGCTCCTGCCACAACGCCTCACATCAGAACCTCTGAGCCTTATTTTATAAGTTCTGGCCGGGCTGTGGACCAGATAATTATCCCAGTGGATCATTTTAGACATAAAAAACATAAATAAGACATTCTTGCATATACATTTATACAAACGTTATTAGTATTTAGTTTATGTTTTTATTTTCTATTTATTTTTTATCATTTCACGCAGATTACTTTAATGTGACAACATAACACAGTAACGTTAATAGCAGCACAGCGCTCTACACTCATGGCTGGAGGCGGGGCTTCAGTTGCCATAGCTTCAGCCGTTGGCGGGTCAGTGGAAGCACAACAGTTACCGTACCGAGTAGAGCGAAACCGAGTGGTGCAGAGCTGCGCCGGGGGCATAATTGGATTTATTTAAAAATAAAACTGAAGCAGTTACTTCAGCAAGAGAAACCATGGAGTCATGAATAAATATGAACCATTCATGTTAAAATCTGTGATTTTTCAGTTAGTCACCTCGTTTTGTACTGTTTGGTCTTTATGGGTCTTATGTTTTGACTCTGTTTTTTTTATTTTAAATTCTTAATGTTTTTATATAAGCCCATCTAGGCTCAGGCATTGCAAGCTCAAAGTCTTTAACTGTAGCTGTAAACTAAATATTCTGATTTCTTTATTTACTTTTTTGTGTAATCACTTATAACAAAGTGAATTCAGCTGATTCAACTTAACATGGACACATTTATTTATACACACATTTTTTCTTAAGAAATCAGGAAAACATTTAGTATCAGAAATATCAGAAGATTACCAGAATAACCCGAAATACAACCTTACTATTCTACTGGCAGTATTTGGCACTTTAATTATTTGCTATGAATATCACATTACACCAAATCTGTTTGTTTTATGTAAGTTTTGTGTTTACCTTAATAAAGTGCTCATATGAAGGTTCCCCAGGCTGAGGGGGGTTGACCACTAGGTCCATTAGAGCTTGTCCAGGAACAGGAGGACACAGACGGACCGACAGCAGCTTGGTCAACTGGGCCTTTACATCATCATCCATGTTTATGATCTCCATGTAGCCTCCACGGAAGCCACACCTGAGAGCAAGAAAGATTAACCAAGACATTCAGCAAAATAAGAAAGAAGACACAGGCATAATAAATAAAAGATAAAATGTTAACATATGTTTTAGGCGTTTATTTCCTGATTAATTAATTTCTTTTAACATAGAAATGGGAAGACTCACTCTCCCATGTAACACTTCGAGGTGGAGTGGAACGAAGCCAGTTCGACTGTTTCAGAGTACTCTGGCCCCATCTCAAACAGAACCTTCTTAAACGAGTGGAACTGGCAACCCTCAGCATACACGTTATCCTGGTAAACCTGGCAGTATGGGACACAATGCCTGAAATTAGGGGGTGAACAAGATCTAAAGCACATAGCTGCTCAAAAACATGCGTGGTAGTACCTCATCAGCCATGAGGAAGAGACGCTCCTTTGCAGCAAATCGGATTACATCCTCAATGCACTCTCTGCTCTGCACCTGACCTAAGAGAAAGAGGAAGAGCCTTTATAAAGCTGTTGCCAGGGGCAGTTATGTTGTTCTGCTGCCATCTAGTGGATGTAAGGGACTGACAAAGAAAATATTTAATTTAAAAATAATTCTTGTCCCTCTGCTTTAGTCCTACATTTATTAATATTAACTATTTCAAAAAAAAAAAAATCTAAATAAAATATATCATTAATACAAAAAGGACAGGACAGTTGCTGGAATACCAAACAACAAATGCTGTTCTTTAAATCTGAGGAATCCTAAAACATGTAAAAATTAAGCTGAACCTTTAAAAAGCCATTGTTTCCTTCTTTAAACATAGGAACTGTCAACTAACAATTTACTACATAAAATCCTACTTTAAAAGACATTTTGAAAGATTCTAAAGCAACTTTGCAACATCAAGCTGTTCAAGAAACGAGCAGGAGGGACATTATTTGCAAAAAAGAAAAAAAGCAGAAAACAGCGGTTTCAGCAAATACTGTAAAATTTCAATGTTTTACTTTGTTATAAAATATGAAATTAAATTGCTTCTTTGTAGAGATGCACGGAGAAATTGGCTGGTGACCCTAATCAGCCAGCTTTGAAATTGACTGGACTGATTTGGATCAGTGATCAGGCAGTTGGAAACTAGAATCTTTTTTCAGTGAACGCCCCATACCTAGGAGCTAACAACAGCACTCTTGGGTGGGGAAGTCACTGCAGGAGAAAGCTCAGTTAGCCGCTTTCGGTCCCAGTGAGGTGTTTCAAAGCACAGTCGGTGTAGAAGCCTCTGGGAAAGGAAACAGTATTTTCTATCGAGACATGATGGCTGTTTCTTTAGGCTGCTCATTTTAAACAGAGGGACGGCTTCTGCAAAAAACAGGAAGCTGAATGTATTACAGCAAAGTTGTTCGGTTTTATCCATTTGAACGATCCAGTTCCATCAGACATGGATCAGGCTGGATTAGAATTTATGTCCTCTTCTGGAAATTTCCCCATTATAGGAAAAGTCTTCAATGTTTACAATTGTTAATGCTACCTGTGCTAATCGCTAATAAAAGAAGCTAAACACTATTGAAACATCAACTGAAATTTTGTTTTTGCTTTGAATTAAACAGTAAAATCTTGCTGAACTGCAGAGCTGTGTAACACCAACTGCTCCCACATGGAGTATGACCTCACCTCTTGCCCTAATGTCTAATATATAATTGAGCAAAACAGTTTTCTTAAGGCTGCTGTATAGTTACAATAAAGCAGGGAATAATTTGACAATCTAATACATTACAATAAGTTATCAATAAAAATTAAATAGAAATAAGTGATATAAAATTTTAAGCTGTACCCAGCTGTTATTTATTTTTAAATGACCTCAGTTTATGCGAAAAGTAAAAGAAAAAACGGATTTTGCTGTTATTTACTGATTTCGAAGAGAAATCGGAATCAGTTAAAAATCAGAATCGCCAGGTAGGACCTGCCATTTGTTTCTTCAAGGCTGGACTATTGTAATTTTTTACTATCAGGATATCCACAAAATGCAGTTAAAAGCCTTCAGCTGATTCAAAATGCTGCAGCAAGAGTTCTGATGAAAATTAAAAAGAGAGATTATATTTCTCCTATTTTAGTTTCCCTTCATTGGCTCCCTGTTAAATCCAGAATAGAATTTAAAATTCTTCTCCTCACATATAAAGCCCTTAATGATTTAGCTCCATCATACATCAGAGATCTAATTGTTCCATACGTTCCTAACAGAGCACTTCGTTCTCAGACTGCAGGTTTACTGGTGGTTCCTAGAGTCTCTAGAAGTAGAATGGGAGGCAGATCCTTTAGTTATTAGGCTCCTCTCCTGTGGAACCAGCCCCCAGTTTTAGTCCGTGAGGCAGACACCCTGTCTACTTTTAAGGCTAGGCTTAAAACTTTCCTTTTTGATAAAGCTTATAGTTAGAGTGGCTTAGGTTATCTTGGTTATCTAGGTTATCTTGAGCTATCTCTGTAGTTATGCTGCTATAGGCTTAGGCTGCTGGAGGACATAATGACCACTTTCACCCTCTTCGCTACATTCTCACACTACTCTACAATTTTGCATTATTTGCTGTTATTTCCGCTTTTAACTTTGTTCTCTCTTTTCTCTTCCTAGAAGCTACACCTGGTCTGACTCTGTGTCTACCTGTAACACCTTTCTGGAGAGGGGAATCCTCCAAGCTTCTGCTGGCAACAACTTAATGCTCACCCTCTACCGATGATCCACCTGACCCTGTCTTTCAGTGTTTAACCCTTTCTCTCTCCTAGACATTGACTTAGCTTTTACTGTAACTAATTGTTTGTGCTCTCTTTCAGACTCTAACCTTGAAAACTGGCTCATAGTTTATCTGTTCTTTCTTTCTAGGTGAAACGACTAAAGGAGCTACATCCATTAACATTTACTTTTCCTTCCCATAGAAAGTACTCCTGGATCAGTGCTTCTTTGTTCTCTTTGTGTCTCTGCTCTGTTCTCTCTAACCCCCAGTCGGTCGTGGCAGATGGCCGCTCACACTGAGCCTGGTTCTGCTGGAGGTTTCTTCCTGTTAAAAGGGAGTTTTTCCTCTCCACTGTCGCTACATGCATGCTCAGTATGAGGGATTGCTGCAAAGTCAACGCCAGTGACTGTCCACTGTCTCTACATGCTCATTCGGGAGGAGTGAATGCTGCAAGTCACTGACTTGATGCAATCTGCTGGGTTTCCTTAGACAGAAAAACTTTTTATTCAATTTTAATAAATAACTGAATCTGACTGCACTGTTCAATGGTTAGGACTAATTGGAATGTATGTACCTGACTGTTGTGAAATGCCTTGAGACAACATGTGTTGTGAATTGGTGCTATATAAATAAACTGAATTGAATTAAATTACAAAACTTTTGGCTGCAAATCAGCCAAAACCTCTGGTTGGTGCATCTGTGACTGTTTTGTCCCCTTTGTGTGACTATAACAATAACCCCAATAGAGGTCATACAGTTATGTTATTTTTCAGACGCTCCCCTGAGAAACACTGCTGCCACCGTCAGCTGCTGGATCCAAAACAAGACAAATGAGCTCCATCATCAGCTAAAGTGTGCAGGTCTTAATTGAGATCCCTGAGGCATGCCAAAAAAAATAAACTATTCAGACTATGGACTTTAACATGTTACAGTTCAATGAAGTTCCTAGTTAGTTATATGTAACTTGTTTTTATGTTGGAAAAACTCACAAAGCAAAGTCCACAGACAAAAAATCCTGGTTGGCCATGAGAGCAGGATGTGTAGCAAGAAATCAAGTGGAACAAATTCCTGTGAATTAAGCAACAATTTATTGTGTAAAAACACAGCCACAACTTCTTCAAGAATCTGTTTGGATGATTTATTAGCTCTTCCCAATTTTGATTCAGATTTTGTTTTTAAGCCACTCATAAAGCCTGTAATCACAGCAGTTGTTCTTTCTGCCACTCTAACGTAGCTCTATTATGAGACAAAAACATCAAGTGCATCACCTCTATAGGTTTAACCAATTAAAAATGTACCTGTGGGGTTTCCAGGGTTGATGATGCACAGGGCTCGGGGGTTGCAGTAGAGCCTGGCCTCATCCAAAGCTCGCTGAAGCTCACTGATGTCCAGACTCCAGCACTTTTCCTCATTAAGGTAATAGTTGATTTGCACAGCACTCAGTTCAGCAAGCGCAGCTGAATACAGGGGGTACTGAGGTATGGAGATCATGACGCCTGCGCGCATTGCACCTTCGCCACACACCAGCAGCTTCAGCATGGTCTGAGAGAGGAGAACGTGGAACACAAAATGAGACACATAAAGAGTCCATTCACCCTGTTTACCTGCTGAATAAGAATGTACTATTCCACGTTAGAATCATTTGCACACATACAGTATGCATGGCTTACTTATAGTACGTTCTTACTTATTTTGGATGCTCTGCATTTGCTTTACAGCTTGAACAAAAAGTGTCTTTATCACTTTATATGCTGTTGATCAGCTAGCAAAATAATTAGAAAAGTTTCTCACAAATTAACCACATTTTCACCTTGTAGGTACCAAAATAGTATTTTATCTTGGTCAGACTGGTTTATATTTTACATTTTTGAAGATTTAACTAAGCAAACACGTGAACTTTATAATGTATCTAAATATAAAAGTTATCTGTTAGGTTGTCACAGGTTTGTTCCTCAAGGTTCCTTTTTATTCTTAAATAATTCATAGGTCGGTAAGCTTCATTGTACTTTTGTAAAGGTATCGCTTTCTTTTTTGGGCAATAGAAATAATAAATCAATCATTTTATCCAATTTAATTTTGTACCACAATCCCGTCGCTGGCCCCAGTGGTGAGGTAAATGTTGTCCGGATCGCAGGGCACGCCGCCATCACGCCTCTCGATGTAACGAGCCACATCCTGACGCACAGACTCTATGCCCTGACTGGCACTGTAGGCACCTGCAGGGAGAGAACTAATGCTGCTATAATAAAGCATTTAAAAAACTTACCACAGATCATTATCAATGTTTAATTGGAATTAATCATTAAAGTTAGAGCTTATTGAGAGTACTATGGCTACACATACCCATGCTGTTTCCTCCACAGGAGTTCAGAATGCGACATGCTCTACTTTTAGCATCCTCTGGGAATGTGCTGTCACTCAGCAGCTCAGGATAGGAGCACAGCGCCAATACCTTAAGATCAAACATGAGTTGGCATAATGATTTGAGATCCAGCAGGGATCACACAGCACAGCAAAACCGAAGGAGATTTTTAATTTGGTGGGGGGGAAACCATTTTTTTATTGATAATACACAATCTGAGCTGCTATATTTAGAAGAAAAGTTGGAGAGAGGGCAGAGGAGCGGACCTGTCGGAAGAAAGTGATTGGCTGCTGGCCCATGGCATGCGCGTCACCAATGTTGGCCTTGATGACCTCTGCGAAGGGCTTCTTCATTCCCTGAAAACATGAAAGAAATAGAGAAAGTGTTTGAACACTTTGCATACCAAATAATTTAATCTGTAAAAAAAATGACAGTAATAGTCTAATTTCTCAAAAAGAAGGAAGTTGACTACAAACCCACTGGTCAAATAAACAACCCTGACACCAAGGCTGCCGCACAAAACCACACTTATAAAAATGATCACAAGCAACTATCAACTCAGTTTACTTTAGTGCGATTCAGAGCTAGCATCCTAAATATTAACCTCTTCGGTATCTCTTTAGGTTTACTATGCTTAGATTTGCTGGGGGAAGAAAACACTTCACAGCTGAATTAGACAACACCCCACTTTCAAAACTGAACCGGAAATTTACAGAAGCATTAAAGTAACTGTGTCTTTAGTGGTTTCCTGTTGCATTTTTTTTCCATAAGATGCTCAGAGGCAATTTAGGACAAAATGAGAGAGAAGAATAAAGCTGCTAGTAAAGAAATGTATTCAAGACACACTGCATTGTGAAAGTAATCTCTTTGCTTTACTCTGTGCTGGTCTGTCACATGGTAGTTTACAACTATATAAATGGAAAAAAAGAGTGACATTGCTTTTTTTGTTTTTTACAAAAAAAAATCTCAAGTGTGTGGTGCATTTGTATTCAGCCTCCCTTTACTCTGATAAAACATCTGTTGCTATCAGAAGTCACCTAATAAATAAACATAATCCACCTGAGTGTAATTCTATCTTAGTAATATAGGCAACAAACATCATCATGAAGACCAAGGAACACTGTGGACAGGCAGGAATAAAGTTATGGAGACATTTAAAGCAGGGTTGGAGTATTAAACATCCAAAACTTTCAACCTCACAAATCACTGTTCAGTCCATCATGTAAAAATGGAAAGAGTATGGCACAACGGCAAACCTACAAGGCAAGGCTCTGGTTGGAAAATCTGTCAACTAAATATCTGAGTCACACACTCCTTAAATATGGGCTTTTATAGAAAAGTGGCAAAAAGCAAGTCATTCATGAGAGTAGTAATGTTTGGCAGTTGCCCTCAAGCCACAGCAAACCTGTGGAACAAGGTGATCTAGTCCGATGAGACCAATCTGAACCTTTTTGCCTACATGCAAATCCTTATGCTGCAAATCACACTGAAGATTCAACTCCCATTGCAAGACATGGTGTTGGCAGGAAAAAGTTAAGGGAAAGCATTTCCTCAGTAGAGTTGATGGGAAGATGAGTGGAGATAAATACAAGGGAATCCTCGATAAAAATCTGTGAGAGACAACAAAAGACTTGAGATTGTTGCGGATGTTCAGCTTCTAGCAGGACGACGACACTAAACAGATGCCCAGTGTCAGGATCTGTCTTCATAGTTTGAGTTTTTGGTTCATTTATACCTGGTCTGGTTCTCTGTTTACCCTTACTGTTGTGTCTTGTCTTCCAGTAGGCTCACCCACACCTGTTCCCTTTTTACCTGGTCTTGCTGTTCATTCATTTGTGTTGGTCTATCACTTAAAACCTAAGTAAAATATATTACTGTTCGTAGATGTAGCCTCACAATACCAGGAAAGGTCTAAGGGATGTGATCATGTCAGTAGAGCCCTGTATTTCCACACCTCTGTTCAGAATTGCTTTCTTCTTTGAAACACTCCTAATAGAATGAATAACTGGAATAATAACGAACACTAAAAGTAAATGACCAAGAAGTCCTCAAGGAAAAATGATTATTTGCGACATTAGAGACAGAAACTATTTTAACAAAACAAAGGAAAAAAAACAAAACATTTTGTCTGTGTGAAAAAGCCTTATGTCGACAGACTGTACAGATATGGGGACAAGGTTGCAGCTTGAGCAAAGCCTCTTATCTGACATTTGAAACATTAAAACAGAACCTTCTTTTAATGGGGCCTTCAACCAATTTGCTGTAAACTAAAAACAAGCAGGATCCCATAAAGAAGCAGCACACATCTTGTCATATTACTAAAGAGTTAGGAGTATTATTCAAATAAAACTTTTCGTTTAATATCTTAAAAGTCCAATAAATACTACAACCATAGAGCTGCTGGAACCGCTGACACAGCACGCGGCTCACGGCAGGGATCAGAAACAGGGTGACAGTGCAGAGAGAAGCCACCAGAGGAACCTCAGGAACTCAGACGCCCCGCAGCAATCCAAAAAGCTGTTTTGTTTGATTTGTCCAGTCCAGCTCGGATTTTGCGAAACCTGGATCTCTGTCTGCGTCATTGGCAGGGCATAAGAGAGGCGTCTCTGAGGCTGAGCCAATAACATCAAACAATGTGAATAACTCCCCACTTTGTGGAGGGAACCTCCCATTCAGGATGGTGACCTCTTGGAAACAAGTTATCCTTTGCACCATTGAACCAGAATGAGAACTACGTGCTTATAGCTCTCAATCACTGATGCAAACTAAAATTAAAATACTAGTAAAATAAAAATACCAAGTTATTCAGACGCTGCATCTCTGCTTTAATCAGCCCGACTGAGTTCAACATGTTGAATTAGGCCCACAATAGCATATAATAAATCATCATTTATAAAACAAAACATTAAAGTTCTTATGTATTATGTTTTGTTCTGGAAAAATCTGTGGCTGGAATCTGACTAATGAAAGCGCTTTGTGTCCGTCACCTTGGCTACTGTCTCTAAAATGTCATCATTCATCATCAACAAGTGGCTCATTAAGACTAAACAAAGGGTGCAATGTAATACTTTCACATGAAGCTTTTATCAGTGCACCTGCTGGGTGGCGGTATAACACACACTGTGTATTATATTAAAAACAAGGCCATACCGGTCCAATCTCAGTCTGAGAAACTGATCATGTAGGTAACATGAGTAGGGAATTAAACTGTAACTTACCGTGTGTGTGTTTAAGTCCCAGAAAAACGAGAGGATACCACAGTGACCCGTTTCCCAAAGCAACCCAACACCATCCAAAGAAAAGCTTGATAATGAGAGCACCAAAAATGAAGGAGATTGTTTTTATTGAAACCTAAAACAATGAAGAGTTTTTTTATGCATGGGTCAGTAGTTAGGCAATGTATTGAAAACATGTTCAGGATTGAGAGTAATAATGTTTCCTGAATTAGTTTGGGAAGGAAATGCTGCACTTCTTCTTCAGGATCAAACTGCACCAATCAGGGTTTTTATGACTGATACTGATTTCTGTTTTTTTTTTTTTTTTTTCAAGGTTTGACCTATGATCTATAACACATTAAAAATAAACGAAAAAAATTCTGCGATTTGTTTTATAGAGCGCGTAGATTTTAATCTCATCCTTCATTCAGAATAGGAAGAAGTTACACAGTTGTCCCCATTTATGCACCAAAGCTTATGTTATCTGGTTTTAATTAAACTCAAAAACGTGCATCAAAGAGGATACTGGTATTGGTGAGTTTATAGACTAAAAATGGCGAAGAGAAAAAAAACGAGTGTTTTGTATTTGACCTGCTGATCTCTGATCAGACTAAATGAAAATGATCCAGTTCTGATCTCTGCCCGATTATTATTATTATTATTTAAAATCCTTCAATTTCTAGCTGGGCTTTACAAGTCAGATCCAACATCAATATCTTCTGCTTTTTGACCATCAACATATCACCTCAATAACACCTGATCAAACCTTTGTACTGCTGGGAGGAAAATAAATTACCTGGAAGAAAACCAAATAAAAATCGTGTCAATAAAGAGGGAGATCAGCTGAGGACACGCCTGTGTAAGAGTAAACAGAACATTACATCTGTGGGGCCCAGTGAAGCATCTGGTTAAAAGGTTACAACTATCATTACACTCTCAGCCAGGAAGCACCACAGAAATGCGCTCACATGCTTTTTCGTTTCTCAAAAAAAGCACTCAGGAGAGGCAGTCTTCACACCAGACTGCACTCGGTACATTAACAGCTGCCACATCACCATGAACAGCGGGACAGGAAGGGATTCATCTGGGGGGGGAAATATTAAGCGGGCAACAAAAGATAAATGCACACATGTTTCGCATATTCACAGTAGACACATTTCTATTTTTAAGGTGCTGTATTTATGGATAAAGGAGATGACTTGCATAAATAAAAGTGAAGATACACCAGTCAATCCCCCAGAGATTTGAATTGATTAAATATCCCGACTGATCAACGGTAGGTCTATTTTTTTCCTATCCATTAATACCACTAAATTACAAACTCAGCCTATTATCAGCCTATGAACACTTACCACAGCATAAACTTTGATGCACTTTTTTGGGCGTTGGATAAAGATGAGATATAGGTAAGAGACATTAAGTTGAGGACAAAATTATTAGCCCCCAGTGAAACTGTAAGTTGTTTTTCCAAAATTTCCCAAGTGCAGTTAAACAGATCCGCAAATTCTTAACACAGCTTTTCCAAACATCTTAGTTTCATTTCAGATGCTTGCATTAATTTACTTTGCAACCGGAAACAAAATTACTTCACAAAAACCAAAAACTACCAGGGTCAAAACTACCAGACCCCTTAAGAACTGACCTTTTTCTTGGGCCAAAGCACAAACTACTGTTGTCCAATCGTGTGCTTTGACCGTGTAATGCTCCCAGCTTGTAATCAATCAGTCAATCAAGTGAAAACTGAGGGTGGTCCTAAGTGTTTGAGCCATTAACATCATGCCAAAAACAAAAGAATCCAGTTTTGACTTGAGAAAAAGAATTGTTGATGCTCACAAAGCCGGAGGAGGGTATACAAGTTATCACAGCGTTTCCAAGTGTCAAGAAGTGGAGCGAGGAGTATCATCAAGAAATTCAAAGAGAGCCACACAGTACAGAACAAGTCTGTCAGAGGAAGGAAGCGAAAGATTTCAAAGACGTTGGAAAGAAAACTGCTGAGAGATATGTCTAAAGACCCTAGAACAACTGCCAAGACCCTAGTTAATGACTTAGCCAAGTCAGGAATCATGGAGTCAAAAAAGACAGTCTCTGAAACCCTATACAGAAATGGACTACTGGGACGCAGGCCAAGAAAAAGTCCACTTTTAAAGAAAAGACACCTTCAAGCCAGACTGAAGTACGCTAAGAACAATCTGGAAAAGATTATGCATACTGGAGGCTTGTTCTTTGGACAGATGAGACCAAACTAGGGCTTTTTGGCCTTAGAAACGTTGCTTATGTTTGGAGAAAGGAGGGAGAGGTGTATAACCCAAAGAACAAGAACAAGACCAGAGTCCATGCTAGAAGACCATCAAATCTGGAGGAGATTGAAAGATTTGGGATAGAAGATTGGGCTGGGATTCCTCTGGAGATGTGCCAGAGACTTGTCACAAGCTATGACAAACAACTACATGCTGTAAATCAGCAACAGAGATACGCAATTAACTATTAGCATTGGGGGGGCTGACAGTTTTGACCCTGGTGGTTTTTGTTTTTTGTGAAATAACTTTGGTTGGGATGTTTGGAAAAGCCTTGTTAAAACTTCATCTGTTTAACTGCACTTGGGAAATTTTTCATAGGCGAGCTACTAATTTTGTCCTCAACTGTACGCTTTTATACAGTAATTTGAATTTTTCCATCCAAAACCAGCAATGAAAAACAAAAAAACACATGGTTATTGAATTTGATTAGCTTTTTCCAACACATTTCAATTTATTATTTTGTACTTTAAAACCAAAGATCTGTTGAAGAACCTGCAGAATATTTTTTCCTCTTTACGTGTTATAGCGCTTTGGAGGGAAAAGGAGATCTGTTAATCCTAAAAAAAATGTCAGTTTTGGACAGAAAAAACTGGGTCGGTGCATTTATACCTAAACAGTTCTAAAAAAAAAGTACAGAAAAACTCTGCTTTGAGTTACTGATGCTAAACTGTGCAACAAAGATACAAGTAGGTAAGATAATTAGTTTGGTTTAGGTTTTTCCATGAGCAGCTATAATTTACAAAAACAATTAGAAAAAAGGGCCAGGTAGCTTATAACAGGATTTCTGCAAGTCTCAGTATGTTGCATTTAAAACCTTTGGCAATTATTTGAATTTCGACTCTGTGTGAATTACAAAAACTAAAACTCTGGTAAGTTAACTTCATTTAAGATGGACATACTGAGAAATGTAAATGTAAGACCCTGCAGAAACCGTATTACAAACTGTGTACACAGAGAGTAAATGTCTAAAGAAAAGTGAGATCAGTTTCAACATGTTCAAACTGGTCTAGCTTGTTCAGAACGATCAGGTTCCGTAATTAGTAACTAGCTGGTGGACTTTGAAAACTAGGAGTAGCTCAAAATGTTCAGCTGTTTTGTTCCTTGTTGGCATTTGTCTTGCTGATGCAGTTTCGTTTTCTTTATATTGTAGTTTTTAACCATCAAGAACAGATAAATAAATGTGTTCTTTTATGTTTGTTTGTTCAGTAATGTTTTATTTTTTACTTTTATTTTTAACTGCTCTGTCTGGCAGGGATCGCAGCCTGGATCTGGGACCTTTACATCAACATCCATTAATTCGTTTGCATCGTCCCTTTATGTAAATACACTGGACTCTTCCTCGTTAGAATAAAATTAAATTAAATACAATTCAAATCTAAATCTTGAAAGCACAAACACGAACTGGTACAACAAACATACGCATTCAGGCTCCAGATGGTATTTCCATCAGGCGGCCTGATATACTAACCTCACTGAGCTCCCTCTCCAGCTCCACGGCCCGCTGCACGATGGGCCCCCGCACGGCGTACTCCACCTTCTTCACGGTGGGGTTCATGGTGTCGATGGTCAACACCTTGGCCCGGGACATCATCCCGTTCTCGGACATCTTCTCTTTGGGAAGTCCACGTCGCGTTGTGCTCAAACTGGACAAGGCTCTGCCAGGAGAAGAAGAGGAGCAGGACAAAGGGGGAGAGGTCAGTGAGCGGAACCGGGGACCAACGCCACCCCGATGCGGTCCACCACCGCCTTGTAAGAACAGCGCGACTCGCCCCGAGCTTAGTAGCGGAAGGGTTCTGGGTGACAGAAGCTGCACACGCGTGGCTGACATGGTTTACGAAGCCGGTAAAGTAAAATAAAAAACCTAAATAAAACTCGACCAGCGCCACGCCGGTACCCTCACACGGCAAGAGGAGAAACCAAAGCTGTGTAATTGGCACCTCCTCGCTCCTAAAAACGATTAAGCAATCAGACCTGTGGACATTCTAAACGCGACTTCGACGACACCAAAAGGTGGCGCTTAATAACATCAACGCTCTGTGACAAAGTTTTCTCTCTGGAAAAGTATTTTGGGGGGGATAAGGGGACAGTTAAAAAGCGTAGAGGGCGTAGCCTGTTACCGTGCCCCCTCCCCTCCGCTGCTCTGCCCCATTCAGTTATCCGACGCAGCGTGCGGCTGCCGATCAGGGTCACTCTGAACCAGGACAGCTCAAGAAGAAGACGGACAACCGGGAGGACCTTTCCACTTTTCGCCAGAATCTGACCGCTCTGTCTTTTCCTTTGTCCTGAGTTCCATGCAGTTTGGGTGGGAGGAGACCTAGAAGGCTTATTTGTCAGCTTCACTACTCTGAATGCTCCTCCTGCATGAAATGCGACCAAAGCTGTATACTTTGTGATGAAAAACATCAATGCAAACTTCTCACCACTCTCCCCAAGCTTTAGGATCTTGGTCACCCAGATCCTCAGCAGGTGTGGGAATAAAGGACAGTCAAAGCCCATTCAAGTGGCCAAATGTGCAGTTGGCAAGCAGATTTAAAATGCATGTCACCAAAAATATAAAAGCCACCAAATTTTCCTTTGCATTTGAAATATGCACAGACACGTACAATTTCCTACATATGTCATTTCAATTACATCTGCAGTGAAAACATGGATCAGGGAATGACATCAAATCCAACTTAACCACATTTCAGTTCCAGAGTTCGGAAAACATTGGATTTGCTAATTGATAGATCAGAGGCTAAGCTAACTGCTATGAGCAATGCAAACCAATAACAATGAACTTCTTTTTTTTCTTTTTGCACCTGTTGCAACACATTTATTAAAATGTAGTTGATGTAGTGCTGTTTGTGTCACAGACATACTGTGATGCAACTTATCATGACTGTCTAAAATGTTGGAATAAAATTGTTTTTTTAACCTCTATTCATGAAATAATTGAGTGTGATTTATTCTTGACGGATACTTCAAAACTGTACTTGTCAATCTTTTCCTAACATATCACAGTTACAATAAAACCAAAATAAAAAGAGTAATGTGTGTGAAAGCCAAACTATTTTAACGTTGTGGGTCACAGGTAACAACAAGAAGGTTCCCTGATGCAGGGAATTATCCAATATGGCTTCTGTGTGTGTAAGAAGTAGTGGAAATGACTGGTATAAATTATTTGTTAGTGTTTCTGATGGTTTTTAGTGCATCAAACCAATATAAACCATTAGTACACATTAGTATCTCTGTTTGTGAACACGTCCTTTTAGTGTTTCAATGTATTAAATGAAGGGAAATTCATTGTTACTGGCTTGTATAGTTCTAAGCACTAAAAGATGTGGGAAATCTCACTGGTTTTCCAACTTGCAAGCAGAAGGCACTCAACTCGTGGGTTGCTTCCAAGACCCGATCAGCGACTTCTGAGACAAATCAACCAAATAATATCACTGCGTTTTACATGCAAGGCAGCCATGTTGGATTTTCAGGTTGTGACTTTTCCCCCTGGAATTATGCTTTCATGGAGCTTTCTTTTTTCTTACTTTGTTTTTTGAAACAACAAAAAGCTTTTTGTGATATTTTCAAATGCCTGTCAAGGTGACGGTACCTGGAGAACTTGGTAAGATGGGTCTTGTTATATATAAAAGCTCCTGTCGTGTCCCTTGCTTGCAGGGTCAAACAGAAGCAGCACTGGCTTAAATGTATCCTTTTACAGGAAGGCAGGGTGTGATGGTCTCAGGGAACACAAGCTGGACTTAAAGAGCAGATAATCTTTTAATATTTCAGTACAGGAAAAAAACTTGGTCACTATCAGAGCACCGTTTTTAGTCATTAAAATATTACAGTGCCTTTCAAGAGTACCCTGAACTTTTTCACATTTTTTTCACACTAAACCACCACAAACGTCAATGTATTTCACTGGGATTGTGTTTGACAGAGAAACACAGAGTAGTTTATAACCGTTAAGCGGAATTGAATTGATGCATGGTTTTAAAAAATGTTTTACATGTAAAAATCTAAAAATCAAGACATGCATTTGTATTTATTTCCCCGGAGTTAATACCTTTAGCTGCAGTTAAGGCTGCAAGGCTTTTAAGGTATGTCTCTACAAGCTTTGCACATCCAAAGACTTGAGCGTTTTCCATGTGGGCCAAAGAGTTCAATTTTGGTCTCAGCTGACCACAGCATCTTCTTCTGCCTCCAACATGACCTGTGGCAAACTGCAAACAAACTTTTACTGACTTTCTCGTTGTCACTTGTCCATTAAGTGCCTATTTGTAGAGTTTATAAGTGATAGTTGTCCTGTCTACAAATTCTCCCACCTCAGCTATCGGAGTTCTGCAGCTCCTCCAGAGTTACCATGAGCCTCCTGGCTGCTTCTGACTAATCCTTTTCTTGCCCAGCCTGTCAGCTTTGTGTTCGTATGTTTGCAATACTTTTTCCATGTTTAGATGATGGACTCATCTTTGCTCTGTGTGATGTTCAAAACTTGGGATATTGTTTTATAACCTAACTCTACTTTAAACTTCTCCACAACCCTCTCCCTGACATGTCTGCTGTGTTCCTTGTTCGTCATGATGGTGTTTGTTCAGATTTGTTCACTAACAAACCTCTACCGGCTTCACAGAATAGCTGTAGTTGTACTGATGTCGGATTGTTTACCAAGTAGGCAGCTTCTTGAGGCAACTGGGTGCATTGTAATTTATTTAGGTATCAGAGTAAGGCGGGGTAATGCAAACGCACATTACTTTCAGATCTTTCTTTCTCCTTTCATTTCCCTCCAACTTCAAAATCATGTACTAGCTTGTGTTGATGTGTCGGTTAAAATCCCAAAACAAGACAGAGAATTTGCGAATCACAGTTGGAGCAAATGTTTTTTTTGGTGTCAAAACATCACCAGACCCAATTAGGCTCACTTGTAAAATGGACACAAACCCCATGTTTATAAATAGTAATGGTGTAAAGATCAAGTGCAAAATGTTCAATCTGAAAAAGTGTAAGTCTATTTTCTGATTGCGACTGTGAAAAGGACCGATCACCTGTGTTGCATAATTTGTTTTAAAGTGGAAATGGATTCCCCCTTTCAACCGTTTCAGTTCTCCTTCATAGTACTTTTTGTGTCTTAATTTACCCAGCGTTCCAGTAACTATGGGATATACTTGTTTTTATGCTATACGTTATTTTCATTATACACACTTCAATCAAACAAAAAACTGAACAAAAGGACCTTAAAAGTAAGCTTTTCAAGATGTTTAAACAGGGAACAGCAGGTACCTATTCATCACAGAACATAATCTTCCCGTCGATTTCCACAACAGTTTGGCCAGATTTCAACGCCACCTGAGGCAACTTAAAAGCCAATGTAGTTTAGACACAACTCTTTACCAGGGACTTTATTGTTAATATTAATAATAAAGTACATTGGTGCATTTTCACAGTTTCATCAACAATGTACATCACTTCTACTGGCGATATTTAATCACTCATTGTTTTCCATTAATTCATTTAAAATTAGGACTGTCGGTATGGGTGTAACTGAAATGAATCAGTTCAATTAAAACGCTGTTGCTGAAATTATGTCAGAGAGAGTCTGTGTAGCCACCGTACGCAGAGCAAAGGTGGGCACAGATGGCAACATGAGTAGAAAGAGCTGGTGCCGCGGTGTCTGAAGTCCATAACTTTTGCATTCTTCTGTAACTAGATAGCATTGTTGAGGCTGGTGGGAGAATCCATGTAGAAAGTCTTCTGTGTGCCCCCCCTGAGCACCGTCCTCTGCTGAAACACATAACGTCTCCTCCTGGGTGAAGTACCGTGACATGCTAAAGATATAAAATAGTTTCAGTAGCTCCCAGCAGCGGGATTTTGAGAGTGAGGGGTCACTAAGGAGATGATAAGAGGAGAGCTGCACACATGAGACCGAGCGACGGGTTTCGCGGTTAATGAGAAGAAGTGCCAGCACATCGGGACGCAGAGGTACAGATCCTGGTAAGCTGCGCTCTCCAACAGACAGGCAGCTTCTCAGGGTCTCTACCAGGGGCGACCACAACTGACCCACCAGCTCAGATTCAGCTCTGTGCAGCGACGGGGTGGGACCACACAGCACACACACATCAGCTCCAGGAAGCAACTGGAAGCGGAGGAGGCGGTGGGCAACGGTGGGGCTGCCTTGAGGGAGGAAAACTGGGTAATCACAAGAAGCTGATCCAGATGCAGATAGAGTGCGTACCAAAGCAGACAACAAGACTACTTCTTGAGGTGCCAGGCGCCACCACTTTTCAGTAGCCACAGCAATTCTTCCATGGACAAAGAGGCACCCGAACTCGCTGTCTGCAGCCTGAGCAAAGCCATCCACAGCTTCTTGGAGGAGAGTTGGGTTTGGAGGAAGGAGTGAATCAGCACAGTGTGTGAGGTTCCCTAGAACTCCTTGCTGCTTCTCCTCAAGCAGCTGATCGATGAGGCAGAAGCAGGACCGCAGGTCCCTCTTGAGTCTTTCAACGTTCCTGAGATTAACCAGCTCATCCTGTCCCAGGACCAGCACCATGCAGTGCCAAACATTCTCCAGGAGGCGCTGTAAGCGGATCTCCTCCTCTTTGCTGCAACCTCCACTTGATCCACCTCGACTCACAGCGATGAGCATCACACTGTCGTGGAAAACCCTCCACACCACCTTTCCACCACCCTCAGTCTCGCAGCAGGACAAAAGCACCCCCTGTCCTCCTCCGAACATGTGCACCCCATTCAGAGAGCCGATGACCGAGAAGGGCAGCTGTTTGGAGGCCCCCCTTGTGAAAAGAGGGACCCCGCTGCTGGCTGTGAGGCAGAGCAGCTGAATACAACCATCCTCTAGCATCATCATCACAATCAACCCCTAACAAACCCACTCAACAAACTCGTATTTAAACTGTGGCAGATTAACAAAGCGTTCGACTAACGATTTTTATTGAGCCGGTTGTATAATGAGAACAGAAGCAAAAATTCCCAATGTTGCATCAGCAAAGGTTAGCCGTTAGCGTCGCTCACGTCACTGGATAATAAAGGAGACGGAAATCAGCCGACAAACTTAACAGTGACAAACCGCTTTCACGCGCAGCCGCTTCGTTTGCCGCTAGCCTTTGTTTGTTCTAGCTGTATTTAAACATGCTAGGTTAACAAAAGAGGTTACCGTCGTTTCCACAGTAACGATGTCCCATGATTCATTCTTTACATCAGCGAGGGTAGTTTCATCCGGCTGGTCGAGCAGCAGTTCCAAGTAACGACCTATGCTGTAACCGCCGAGCAGCGGGACACGGACACAGACCTGGGTTCAGCCCGAGGAGCTCCGCGAAGCGTTTTTAACAACCTAGAACTGAACTACCCGGAATCTCGCGAGAGTGGGATTTAATAACTTCGCGGGCTCGCGAGCAGATGACCCTCTGTAATGACGCCGTCTCCATTGCGTTACGTAGTACTTCTCAAATAGATTTTTCTTTGCTGAAATAATTTGAAAAAAAAAGTAAATATATATATATACTTAAAGTATTTCTAGCCATCATGGGTTTTAGAATTTGTAAAACCCATGATGGCTAGAAATACTTTAAGTATTTTAGATACTTAAAGACGTTCTCAGAATTATTGTAAAATATTATTTACCATACCATCTTTATTTCTAAAGCACTTAAAAATAAACCAAGTTCCACAAAGTGCTGTACATATACAAATGACACACAATATGTGGCTGTAGCAGCTCAGAGAGGTAGTGGGTGGTTGTGAGCCATTAGATGTAAAAGCAAATAACTTTAAAACGGATCCTGAAATGTACAGGCAGCCAATAGGTTAAAACAGGTGTAATACACTCAAGATTTTCTTGTTGCACTGAAGTGGCGCTGCAGCGTTTTGCACAACCTGCAGGCACCTAAACGGTAATCCATCTTGGAGGTAACAAATGCATGGATTACTGTTTCAAAAAGATGCCTTGATGAAATAGGCTTTATAGGTGATGTGCAGTGTTAGTTTTTCTGCACTGTTTGGGTTTTGCATGCGGGCCAAAAAGTTTAATTTTGCTCTCATCTGACCAGAGCACCTTTATCTACATCTGTTCTCCACAAGGCTTGTGGCAAACTGCAAACAGAACTTCTTATGGCTTTCTTCTTTCCATTGTTCTATAAAGGCCAGATTTGTGTTACGCACAGTTAGGGTTATTACTATATCTAATGCATGTCTAAGATATTTTAGCAACAAATAATGTCTAGACAGGGTCATACAAATGCCTGCTTTCAGTTGGTTCTACCTTGGGTAAATAAACTCAAAATCCTTTTTTTCTGACTATGGATGGTACTAATTTGTTCAAAGCATTTTAAATCATCCCAAAATTGATTGAATGCACCCAGCACGTTACTACATGACATAATGCTATGAGTAGCTAAGATGACAGGTATCTGGTGATCTTTATACTTGCAAAACCAGCTGCACAGCAAAGAAATCAAGACTTTATAACATTATAGGTGCTATATAAAAAATCCACACTATATTTGACTGTTGCCATGTACTGGACAAATATATGATAAACAATGTTGTCTTTTTTATATCTTCACTCTTGTCACATTAAATCATCACCTTAACTTTTTGTTGACTCTTCCATAGGCTGTCCTGTCGAAATGATTCGATTTGAAATAACTTAAATGTAAAAAGGCAAAGAAAACCTTGTAGATATGAATGTTTTTATTTTTAAATAGAAAAGTCCAAAGCAATAAAGACCACTACAGATTGATAGAAAAAGACACATTTATCTAAAAATCACAGTGTGCCACGAGAAAAACTTTTCTTTTTTTCTAATGCTACTTATAGTTTATTTTCCTGAAACGACTTCAATGTGTTCTACACGTCCCGTGGCAGTACAATGGCTTGGCATGAGGAGCAGTGCTGAGGTCAACATTTCCCTGTAGCGTCTAATTGAAGGCCTGCAGGATAAACACAGAAGCACCGGTAGAGTGAATTGATTTTCACGGTGAGTATTAAAGCTACTTTCCAGATATTATATTAACTGTACATGTGATTGTGTTGCACATGTATGGCCTACTTACCAATGAAGAGTGTAATTTCACAAGAAGGAGCAGACTTTCTGCGGCCTGAAGGGGTTGGTGCTGGAGGACACGCCAGTGAGCAGAGGATCCTGCAAGGCATTCTGCAAGCAAAACTGCTGCAGGTCCACAGCTGCCTGCGAAACCTGGCAAACAAACAGGAACCGGGTTATTCATGGTAATATACGTAGACTGCCAAAAACTGGTGGATCGAATAGAATAAATATACCAGGTAAAATACTGAAGTAAAATAAATACCGCATCACTAAAACTGCAGGGTGTTATTTAAGCTTGTAGTTGAAAACCTGCTGCGTCAGCCCATCTCTCGCCACGTGACCCTGATGCTTTGGGAATGTAGCAGCTCGTCTTTATTTGCAGGAAGGCATTAAAAGTATTGCTTACCTCTCTCACTATTTGAGTTTGCAGAAATCATCCTGTGGTGATCATCCCCTTTGGATTTATTATGTTTTGATCACACCAATACAGGGTTGCTGAGCATTTGCTTAAAAGAACCAGAAAAATCTGACGCTCTAAACTGCTCAATCAAAATTTGATAGACCATATATTTTATGTTTTTGCTGATTATATCAAAAAGAAGAGTGTGCTGTATTAGGCTCTTACCAAATGTTAGGCAATTATAATGTAGTATTAATCAGATTTCAGTTCTTGCTCTTTAACAATACATTTTTAAGAGGTAGGGCATCCTAATCGTTTCTGTGAAGTAGGGAGAGCACAAAGGCATACCTATAATGTGACAGAGAAGAAGTGGTGCTGACAAATGGAAAGGCTTGTTTAAATCATTTTCTAATGACACAATAACCAGTGCAATGTGTAGCTTAAAGTGGTGTTGATTATTGTTAATAAGCATAAAAAATAGCAGAAAATAACATGTAATAACAGTACTTTACCATAACAACAACCGTTATATTGTATAGTCTATTAGAAACCAATAATTAAATTTCAATTATTCTACAACAATAAAAAAATATTTTTATTTTAAATGTATCTTCAAGAGCAAAACACTGTAATGTTTAGTCGTAGTAGTCCACTGAAAAGTATGTCTGGCTCATTTTACATTGATTGCAGCATCAACTCTGCGCTGTATGGAGGTGGTCAGCCTGGTCCCGGTGGGATTTATGTCAGGTGAGTTTGTTGGTCAATCAACCACATTAATACTGTGGTCATTAAAACAGATACTGGTATTTTTGGCAGTGGGGCCAGGTGCTGGGCTCTGTTGGTCAGAAGACATAAGCATGAAGTTCTTTCCACTATTCCTCCAGACTTTGGGCCTTAATTTTCAAATGAAATGCAAAATTTACTTTCCTCTGAAAAGAGAAATTTGAACCACTGAGCAACAGGCCAGTCCCTTTTCTCTTTAGCTCAGGTAAGATGCTTGTGCATCTATTTCTACCACACTTTTTCCTTCCACCAAACTTTCCATAATGCTTCCATACAGCATTCTGAATATAAAGCTTCCTTAGCAATGACATTTTGTGGTTTACCCTCCTTGTGGAGGTAGTCAGTGATTGTCTACTTGAAAACAGTCGAGTCAATAATCTTCCCCATGATTGCATGGGAACTGCATATATGAGTTCAAATTATCAGTTGAATAACAAAAAAAATTTAATTCCAGACATTCCACAATGATTAAAATGTATCATTGTGTATGAAAATACCCTTAATGTGACTATAATTTTTAATGTGTTAATTAAATTTTGATCAATTAAAAAAAGGTTTATTACTCCCATAGGTTGTTGTAACTCATAATATCCAAATTTCTTCAAATACTTGACAAGAATAGAGATTTGAAGACATGTTAGACATTTATTTCCATTTTCTTTTTTTATTTTTAATGGTTCTTCTGTCACCATGTAATGTGAAATAGACTAATGTTTGGTTAACCTGCTCTGACAGTCAGTTTGGGACCAGTTATATAAACCAGAGCAATGATAGCCCCACTGACTTTGATGGGTTAGGCAGAAGGATAAATTAATGGAAGAGATGTTGCTGCACACTACCATAAAAATAATTAAATAGTGAAATAATTGATCTTTTTGTAAAAAAAAAAAAAAAAACCTTACTTGAACACTATACATTTTTTCTTCCAATTTTAATTATTGGGACAATTTGTATAAACAACTTATTTATTGAATTGTAGCACTTTTGAACCTTCATACATATATTACAGGTTATATTTATGGTAAAAACTCGTTTTTTTAATTAGGTAATTATAGGCGTTCAATTTTTCCCAGTACAAATTAGCGAACTGCTGATGCTACCCACAGCTAGCCTGATAATTCATCATCCTTTGTCCTTCTTTAGGTCATCAAAACAAAGAGAAATGTTCCTTAAATTTAAACTCTTTAAACAAAAAACTACCTCCCATGGCCTGTTGATCACGGCCTACACGAAGCGGATAGCTTCCAGCTCCAGATAGTGCTGCTAGCAGATCACCGTTTTCCCCATAAAAACTGAAACTTCTGCTCACCTTCACTCTGTTAATGCTCGCCTCGAAACGGAGCTGCTGCACCGCCTTTTTCATGGTAGCCAAGTTAGAAGAACTTGACATTCTTGGTGTTTTTAATACGATTTTGTCCTTTTTTTTTTTAGAAAAAAAAATAGAGTGATAGCGATTCTTGGGGCGACAATGCGCTGGCAAAAGCAAAGATGAGAACATCCGGATTCCGGTTGTTTTACTGCTGCTGCTGCTACTTTAGGACGCCAGAGGGCGCCAAACTACAGAAAATTAAACATTTATTTGGAAAAGAACATCTTTATTGTGGCATCAAACAAATTTAATTATACTATCACGGCCCCGTTTTATTATAACCATTATCAACCAAACAATCATTTACATACATAATCTACATTTCAAAATGCTATAACTCACTACTTAGTTGATATATAAAGCTTACACTCTAAATTGTCATTGCTGATCAATTTGTAAAGAAATAAAGTTGAACTGAGAACTCTATAAAGTGCTTACTTGATCAGTTTTGGTGAATGATCCATATTGCTATAAAAAAAATGAGTGTTCATCACTGCTGACAGGGCAATAATTCAATGCTAAAGTCCATCATTGGAAAAAAAAAAAAACCCTTAAAAATATTTATTTAAAAAAATGGCACCAGTGAAATTTTTAAGTGACACTGTGATCTTCACCAAATGTGAAAATACTTATTTCACCAGTGTGAGCTTGGATATTGGACTTGATCCGAGGGTGTCTATTTTCTATTGTGCTCGACTCTCGCCAGCGTGCTTGATTTGAATGTTTGGAGAGACTGAAATTGGAAAAAGACAAGTGAGATTAAAGAGTAATTTGTGATTCAGTGAGAGCTTTTCTGTAATAAAAAAGTAAAAGTTAAATAACCATTCTACCTGCTGTCTGATAGGATACGAAGTGTCCGGTAAAGTTCAGTTGTGGATGGCACAGCAGAACTTCGTGAAGGTTTAGGAGTCGAGAATGTAGTGTAGGTTGGTGACTTTGATCGCTTGGCTTTCGCAGAAGACATCCTGATCGCTGGTTCACTTCCTGCCATGCAAGACATCATATGATTAAAAACCAGTTAATGACAGATTTAAGGTTAGGATGGGACAGTATGAGTAAAACATGTAAATGGGATACTGCTTCAGAACATTTGGATAACAAAATCAATCAATGATTAACTCTTTTCACCCTAGAGCCCATGTCTCACCAATCTCCACGAGCTTTAGCATCTCAGCTACTTAAAATACACATCAGGTTTGTGCATTAAGGGCAGTTTGAGTCCATTTAAATTACCCAATGTATCAACATGCGGTAAGGCATTGCACTTGAAATATGATTGCATCTACAGTTCTTTGCTATAGCGAAATTGCAGACACTAATATTGCAATGGCTGTTTCAATACATGATTCAGCTTTACTGAAGGCAAAATGTTTCTGAGACTCACAAAAGCTGGGTCAGTTGAATAAACGAAAAAAATAAAACACAGTAGATTCATGTTTTCTATCATGTTTACCTTTAGGCTCCACATTGAGTAGAATCTGTGTAATCTCTCAAACCATTGGACATTTAATTTGCAATGCACGATCTGGGTGAAGCTGCATCAACCTGAAGAGACTAAAATCTAGTGTAAATGTTTTCCCCGTACAAAATATAAACTTGTAATGAAATTCTTCCCAGATTAAATGGACATAACAGCTCCTTCAAGATCCCTCTTGAAACCTTTCCTTAATGACTTTAAAAAAAAAATAAAAAACACCCAAATACCAAAGACCAGATTTCAAGTAAAACCTTTGCTTTCATAGACATGCTCAGACTTGCTAAAGATCCCTTAAATAATTGAATTTAATTAGCAGTACATAGCTGCTACTCAACCTGTTCAAACAGCAAAAATGTACTTCGCTACTCACTGCTTCTGCACGAGTTTAAACCTCACATGAATAATATGTGGCTAAAGTAAGTAAACTTTTTTTTTTTTTTTTAATAGCACATTTTCACAGAAAGAGGATAACCCAACAAAATACACATCAGAAAAGAAAAAAAAATACAGTCAAATGCATATCGTAGCTTCTTGGAGTAAAAACGTCTTTAGCTGCTTTTTAAAAGTACTCAGAGGCCAAACTCTGTGGATTGCATTGCCTGTCTTCCAACAGAGTGCAAAAGCTTGGAAAGATCGCCCCCTGAAGCTCTGAAGCAGATGTTGGAGACCACTAAAAGGTTTTGATTCAATGACTTCAGACCTCTGGAGGAGTTTTCATTGGATAAAAATCAGCAATATAGGAAGGATCCTGTCTTTGTAAACCTCTGAAGGTTACGACTGAAATTTTATAATGAAAACTACAACCCCAATGGGACATTGTGTAAAACGTAAATAAAAACAGAATATAATGATTTTCAAATCCTGTTCAACCTAAATGCAATTGAATACACTACAAAGATATTTCATGTTCAAACTGAAAAACTGTATTTTTTGCAAATATTCACTCATTTTGAATTTGAAGCTTGCAACATGAAAGTTGAGGAAGGCTCAAAAAACACCTGTTTGAAACATTAAACAGGTGAACAGATTAACTGGAAACAGGTGAGTGTCATGATTGGGTTATAAAAATGGAGCAACCCCAAAAAGCTTAGTCATTCACAAACAAGGATGGGGTGAGGTTCAACTGCGTGAATAAATAGTCCAACAGTTAAGGAACAATGTTTCTCAACGTACCGTTTCAAGGAATTTAGGGATTTCATCATCTACAGTCCAGGATATCATCAGAAGATTTAGAAAGTCCGGAGAAATCTCTGCACGTAAGCGTATCTGTGATGGTATAGGGGTGTGTTTGTGGCCATGGCATGGGTAACTTGCCTCTGTGAAGGTACCATTAATGCTGAAAGGTTTTGGAGCAACACATGCTGCCATTAAAGCAACATCTTTTTCAGGGACATCCCCGCTTATTTCAGCAAGACAACGGCAAGAAACATTCTGCACGTGTTACAACAGCGTGGCTTCGTCCTAAAACGAGTCCAGGAACTAGACCTGCCTGCCTGCAGTCCAGACCGGTCTTCCAGTGAAAATGTGTGGCGCTTTATGAAGCTCAAAATATAACAGAGACCCCGGACTGTTGAGCAACTAAAGTTGTACATCCAGTAAGAATCGGAAAGATTTCCACCTACAAAAAAACTTTAACAATTAGTTTCCTCAGCTCCCAAACACCCATTGAGTGTTGTTAAAAGGAAAGGTGGTAAACATGCGCCTGTTCCAGCTTTGTTGGAAACTGTTGAAAGAATCAAATTCAAAATGAGCAAATAGTTGTCAAAACAAAAACAATGTTTAAATGAATATCTTGTCTTTGTAGTGTATTTAATTCTTTATAGATTGAACAGGATTTGCAAAACATTTATTCCGTTTTTATTTACGTTTTACACAACGTCCCAACCTCATATGTAATTGGAAGCTCGTGTTGCGCCTTTATAACAGGGTTTATATGAGTTCCCATGTTCAAGCGAGTCAGTTTCGCAGCAGGTTTGTAAAACCTGAAGATGAGCCAGCCCCTTCTTGTTTTTTGGAAAATATTCGGATCTGGCATTTTTCACCATTCCATTTAAGGACATTCGGTTTCTAAGACAGAGCCAGTGCAATTCAAGTTTAGTGAGAGTTGAGCATAAACAGCTGCTGGTAAACGACGCGGGCAAAAATGAAGACATCTGGCCCAAAACGTCCTCCACATCAAATGAATAATACAGTGATACAGAGGTTATGTAGGCTAGAAATGGTTATTAAAGCAAGAAGTTGACCAAATTCTTCAAATCATTCCTGCTATTCTGTTGAATATTTAAGGACATCATTTTATGACGTTTTTATTCGTCTCTGTGCTTATGACCTGTATAGAGCAGACAATTTGTAAAACCCAGATTTTTAAACAACTATATCCATGACAGTGGTCTTTCAAGCAGCATGTTTATTACGACGACTTACTGATTGATAAGGCACTTTGACCATCTGATGAGGAACATCTCCTGCGATCTGTAAAGGGCGTAATGTTCAAAAACTGATTCTTGAGCCAGGCTGCTCGGTCTTCCTCAAAGGCCATTTTCTGTGGAATACAACATCTAATTAATAAAAACAGTCATTACAGCAGTTAAAATGAGGTACATTAGCACACACTTCTCGCCCTAATCGAATAGCAGCCTCAGTGAAGTTATTTCTCTCCTTCTCGAAGTTTCTCTTCTGCTCCTCAAAGAGCTTCCATTCCTCTTTGAGGCGCTCCTTCTCCTCCAGTGTGTAGCAGTCGTTAAGGAGAGCTGCTGTCTCATCATCAAATGATGTGTTTAGTTGTTGCTAATAAAAAACAATTAAAAATTAACCATTGCCTTTAACAGACTTGCTGATCTTTCATTTCACAAACAACCCGATACTGACCCGGAGAAGTTGCTGTTGTGCATGAATGAACTCTCTGCACTGCTGGACTTCCTGCCTCATTCTCTCCATCTCATCCTCATGAGTTCCCAAAGGTATCGTCTCCTTGTTGGACTCCATCTGATTCTGCACCTGAGAGGCTGAGCAAACAGAAAACCAGCATACTGCATTTATGATGGGTTAGGGTGTCAGAATGGTCCAGTTAAAGTCCAGAGCCAAACATGAGAATTTTTGACAAGACTTGATATTAGGATTAAAGAGGTGACAGACAATTGTGACACAAAATTAGCATATTTCGTTGTTAAATTTTGCAAGTCCAAAGTCGCCCAGAAATGACGTGAAAGGGGAAGTCTCTGGTCATTCATTGTGTGAGAGTTAATGATAAACTGCTCAGGCAGAAGCCAGGTTGCGTTAAAAACAGCGTTAATATGGTGAAACGGCAGATTGCTGGTGGTGGCAGCAATACTACAACAACAGCCGTTAGTCTGCACTATTTTCCTGAAGTGAAGAGGATCAGAGCTGGAAAACTGAGGAGGGACAGATGGACTGGTCCCACCAAGCACAGCCAGTCGTGATCGGAGGACGCTTTGGCAAACTGCTTCAAACAAGGAACCTCTGAACAAGAGAAATGATGTTAGAGGTCGATATATCTTACAGATGGAGAATGTTGAAAGTAGAGGCTATAGCCATGCTGTTCAGAGCATCTGATGGGAAAAGATCACCAAGAAAAGGTTGTTGGTAAACAGATCAAGGCTCAGCAGGTAAGAACATTTAGATATCAGCAGTTATTGTTATTTATTTTACTGTTAATAATCCAAAGTTATTTTTTATTATTAGTTTTTATTATTATAATGATGATTATTATTAATAATAATAATCCAAAATTATAAATCAAAATAAGAAATTACACCTGCATACAATATATTTAAATAAATGTTTCTCTAAAGATTTTAATATAAAAACTTTAAAAATGACACCAGGTAGTGTCTTCAGATCTTGAATCATCCTATGTGTCTGCTGCTACTGTTGCCGTTTCACTCAGAACCGTATATACTGTAACCCTGGATTTACACTGCATCTGCTCTGGTCCAGTCACAAGCTTCTCTGCCCTTCTGATTTACATCCGCACCGGTCCGCTGCGAAGCCCGGAGGAGCTCCAAGAACCATACGCAGATTGCGCAATAAAAGCCAGTGATAAATGCGGTAGCAAGTCCAAAACAACTCATTCTGTGAAAGTTAAACTGCTTCGTTTTTTGTTTTATGCCTCCACATATTTTCATGTGTTTTGTTCTACAATGGCTGAGTACACCGAGTGCAGAGAAGCTATATTACCATAGTTAACCCAGTAACTGATCTAACTGATCTCATGTTAACTGCTAATATATACACATGTGTATATATAAATATATGCATGTATTTATTAATATAGCGAAATAAGGTCCATCTTTAGTGAATTATTTTGAAAATCCAGCTGTTGTGCTCGTTCTGTTTCCTGTTGGTGTGGTATGAGTCATGCATATTGACTCCTGCCCTCCGGTATCCAGCAAAAATAGACTGGTTGAATTAGATTGTGCTTTGTCATCTGATGAAAGATAACAGTCTTCTTCTGACTCTGCTGCTTCTCCCTGTGATGGTAACTGAACTATATCTAAAGAAATATCAGGTTCTTTGCTGCTGCCTGTGTTGTCAGTTTACGTGCCGGGGTTACCCTCCAATGTCATAAAACAGCGCAAAGGAGTAGTCTGGAAAAAAAAGTATTTTTGCATTTGTACAAAAACTTTGACAACCATCTATATTTTTCTTCCACTTAAAAATGATGATGTGTTGGTGGGTCAAACAAATCCAAATAAAATACATTGTAGTTTGCGATTGTAAGTTAAAAATGGGAAAAAGTTTTGGGGAAACGTTTGCATCAAATGCAAAGAGAACGAAGATTTTAACCAAAAAAATGCAGCTGGTCTAAAAATACTGCAGGAGTCAGTACTTTTAAGATCAAAACAGATTAGGAAGCATCTTAAGAGCACATGATGTAGCAACACTTGTACCTTGGTCTAATTTTTCCACATGGTTCCTTAGTTTCCTCCACTGCTGGCGGATGCTGTTGAGGAGCTGCTCCCTGGCAAGTTCACAAGACTGGTCCAAAGCTTCCCTGCTTGTGTCTCCTGCTTTCTCTTCATCCGAGTCAACCTTGAACAAAACAGTAAAAACAATATAATCTGTTAAAGTTTACCAGATAAAACAAGCCAGACGTGTTGAGATTTAACCATCAAGAGAAATAACAGTTTAAGACCAGATGCTTACACACACTGTATAAAAAGGAACCCCCTCCCCATGAGGTGGAAATGTGTGTATAATGTGAGTATCGACCCCAGAACAAAAGCAAAAGTCTTTACGAAGATTCTGGCTGAAGCTGGTCATTATCTAACGTGAAACAAGTTCTGCACAGACATGGGCTGAGACGCCATTACTCCAAAAACTGGTTATAGTTTGCAAATACACTCAGGGACAAATACCTCAACTAAAGAGACATGTCCTGTGGTCTGATGACACTAAAACTACAGTTTTTAGCTATATTGACTATCTGGAGGAAAAGGGGGTAGCTTCGAGCGTGAGACCGCCATCCCAAATGTCACGTACGGGGGTGGCAGCATTATGCTGGGGTGTTATGCTGAAACCAAAGACTGGTGCTCTTCCCAAAAAAATGACTCCGTTACAAACAGTTCAATCAGGAGGAATGGGCTCTTAAAATGTCAGTGAGAAATAAAAGGCAAAGTATCCAAAATCTGGTTGCATTAGTTCTGTCAATCACAACCAAACTTTATCTTATAATCAATCTGCAATCTTTAATTCAATTTCATTTATTTTGTCTGTCTGTCTGCTTTACAAACCTGCTGCTGGCTGTCATCAGCAGAGGCCCCACTGGTGGATTTGTGCCGTGGCGTCAGAATGTGCATCATCTCCTTCTTCATCTGCTGGAGGACTTTTTTAAGCTCGGCGTTCTCCAGAAGCAAAGCCTTCCGACTTGCCTCGTAGTCACCGAGCAAAGTTTTATACATCTCACTCTCATGGCTTCAGAAAGACATTTGGGCAATCAATTAGATTGTACATGCCTACAAATAAAACCGTTATTAGCGAGTTGGCTTCCATAATACCTGGCGGTCAATTTTGCTGTTCTCCACAAACTCCTTTTTCCATCTGATCGTCCCAAGCAATTCAGAACATCAATAGCTATTAAAAAAAAAGGGAACACTTTAAATGTTTCTGGATTTTAAAAAGTTATTATTTAAGAAAAGGCTTATTAAAGGTTAGCAGATTTACCAAGTTTCTTTTCTTTTCTGTCAACCAGTAGCTGACTGAGGCGTTCCTTCAGCTTTGAAGCTTCCCTCTCTTTTCTCTTGGCATCATGACTATATTGAGAGGCTCGACTAGCAATGATACTTTGGAGCTTCTGGACCTGTCAAGATTTAAGCAGAAGAGCTCATCAGGCTTTGACAAAAAAAAAGATAGTCATAATGTTTCTGACAGTATACAGGAAAGCTCTACCTCCTCCTTTTCAGTCTTTAGGCAGCTCTGTAGAGTCTTTATTTTGAGCTGAAGCTGCCTCTCCATCTCATGCAGACCTGACTTCTCCCTCATTAACAGCTCCAACTGGTCCTGAAGAAAAATCAGAAACAAAATAACGGTAACATTACAAGAACTCTTTCCCAAACTAAAAGCCTTCGCCTTAAAACTGGTTTGTGCCAGTTAAAGTTTAAGCAATTACTCCAACTACACATAAAAAAAAAAAAAATGGCAAATTGCTCATAAGACTTTATTAAAAAGTCTATAAATCCCTTCTCACACCAGGCCAAACTGATAACACACATTACTCTTGGCCAGGGGTCCCGAAAAAACCCGACTGAGGCTCTGGACCTTTTCTGATTTCAGACAGATTTCATCTGGCATAGGGGTTCGATGTTTGGCGCTTTGTCTTTTAAGGATTCGACCTCATGTGCATGAAGGCAAAAAAAAGAAAAAACCTTGCATGAAATTTAAAGAGTAGAAGGTGAACAAAAAATTAAAATGAATAAAAACACGCAAAAACCAAATCTCCACCAAGTGGATCAGGCTTGATAAATCCTGTTGAGCCTTTTGGTTTTGGCTCTGCTTCTCTTAGTCCATCAGCTCATTACTCGGCGATCCGAGAGAAGCTTCCAAGTGTCTCAGAAAGCCATTAAGAAAGAAGAAAATCTATATTTGTGTTTGTGTTTATAGTGTACTTATAAAAAGTCAAATTTCAGAGGCGATACTGGCCTTTTCGGGAAATTTCTGTCTGCAT